>JASDQU010100567.1:532511-555048 GCA_032191745.1 Picea mariana
TGCTAGTTGTTGTCTCAGTTCTTTGTTTTCCTGTTATAGCTAAGCAATAATGAGTTGCGCTTGCTTCAACTATTGCGAAAGCTCACGAAAATATACGCCTTCATTGTCTATCCTCCTCCTTCTGCCTCAAATTTCTCAAGTTGTGCCTTCGATGGGCTCTAGCTGAATAGCACGCATGAGTAACTCTTTGGTGGTTGATTTCACACATGGCTGGCTTGGGACTTGGGTCTCTCCAGCCTCCTTTTTTTTCCTTGGCCTGCCCCTTCTCTAAGGTTTTTGTTGTTGGGGGGATAGGTCTTCCAATGTCCTTCCTTCCTCCGCAACTCTTCCTGCTTCGGCCTCTGCGCGGCGTGGTGTTACCCTTTCCGTGGGTAGAAGACGATCCCCTTTTGGATCCTTGGGGATGCCTACTGTAAGTAGAAATGAATCCCATTTATTTCCTAGTCACCTTAACTCCTCCACCAACAACAACTTAATTAGCGCGACGTGTGATATTTTCCTCTTCGGCTGAGTTGTTTCATCATGGGCGCTCTGCGCCATTTCTTAGAGACTTTGGTGCAAGAAAAAGGGAAGATTTAACGGTCTCCTCCCTATGAAGTGCATAAACAATATAATGTGGTGCAGATATATTCTGTCAAATCTTCCTTCACAGGTGAAATATTTCTTAATCACTTCCATGAGTTTCCGAAAGGGTCCCTGCAAATATATACTTCGAATGCATGTTTCAACCTTCCCACCTAAGCAGTCTCGCTTGATGAAGTCTTCATAACACTACATGTCCAATGACATGCCTTTAAACCACCTCTCACCACACAGAGGGATATCTGTCGCGGTCGATAGATTCTCCTCTGTCACTTGGAAAGAGACACCTAGAATTACTGTGTGGGACCCATAAAATATGAGTGTGAACTGCTCTGCTAGTTTTGTGTTGAAACCTTGGAATTTTCTACAAAAGGCTATGCATCTAACCTGCTCAAAAGATGCCCTAACCTCTAGATCTTCGTTGATCAACGTCAAGCTTTGAGGCTTGGACCTAGAATTCATGCCACTTCGTGCACCTTTTCTTATGCTCTAGGATGTCGTCATCACACTATGTGTATCGGTTCTGCTCGTGATGGATTTTTTGTGGACCAAAGGTGGTAATCTCAATTGACTTGGGCCTGGGAGAAGAATTATAGGCGAGGCGTAAACTTGATTGATGATCAGAATGCATGTAGAGAGATCAGAATTTAAAATTGGGCAGGCGAGAGATGGGAACGTGCTGGGGGACACTAAATTCATGGCGACTCAATGTTTCAGAGCGAGATTGGGGATTTTCGCAGTGCATCCGCACGATGGGTACACTTTAGAGTGTGTGAAGTACAACTGCTAAGCGCTGCAAGGCATATGTGATGCGAGC
Source organism: Picea mariana (assembly GCA_032191745.1). NCBI lineage: Eukaryota > Viridiplantae > Streptophyta > Pinopsida > Pinales > Pinaceae > Picea > Picea mariana. Next base: position 533,911 of record JASDQU010100567.1, read on the forward strand.
GCCGTGATTTTTCATTCTATATGGCTTCATAATGAGTTTATTATGGTCACTTTGTCCGCCAAAGTGACTTCTATTTAACCACTTGCCTCAAATTTAGGCACGTAAGACCTTCATTTCTGACAGGACCAGACTCTTTGGGAAAATAAATTTACCCCTTACACATGTTTTGGTTCTAACATCCCTTCTCGACTCCAAGGGCCAATAAGCCACTTGCTGACTCCAAGGGCCAATAGTCATTTTATTTCAAAACACCTGGCTGTACATGTCTCTCAATGTGGGTTTCAGACGCGCTTAACTCCAACCCTATGTCTGAACCTTTGCTTACCCTTCAAAAGAGTCTCCTGTAGCCCTTCGATTCCACTTCTAGTCTCGCATTGGCATTCTACTTGCGGCTTTGTATTCCAGCATTAGCATTTCAGCTTTCCTGTGTCCTATTAGGTGATAAGAGTAGTAACACCGTATGGAGTCCATGTCCTATTATGGAGATGTGAGTATGGGCTCGTCCCAGTCCATTAGGAGATGTGAGTATGAGCTTTTAGCTCTATGGAGTCCCTCATGAGATGTGAGTAAGGTTGTTCAACTATGGGGTCTCTCTATATGGGCTTTAGGAAGCGCTAGGCTCGAACCAATGTCAGCCCTTCTTGGTTACCTGGCGGTACCTTGTAAAGTGAATTTCAGCGCGAGTCTAAGATCCAATTAGGGGTTCCGTCCCTACCAGTATAATAGTCATGGCATGGTACGCTCATACGTATTATTCCAAAACTCATGGCATGGTATGCTCATCCATACCAGTATAAGAGTCATGGGGCAGGAACGCTCATCCATACCAGTATAAGAGTCATGGCATGGTACGCTCGTTCCTACAAGTATAATAGTCATGGCATGGTACGCTTTGAAGTATTGTAAGTTTTATCGTGTATCATGGGATTTTCCCAGTTTAAGTACTTTTGATTGTATCATGGTACGAAGTCGCTCCCATGACAACGGAGGGGGAGGTACGAAGTCGCTCATCCATCCGATGGGTGAGGTACACTATGCCTCGTATTTTTCTTCGAGTCAGCCTAGACTTCGACGGAGGTCTTACCTTCCTGCCTGAGTGAGCTAGCTCTGCAAGGTCTTGGCCTTTGATTCCATCCCCTCGATTCAAAATGAGAGGGTTTATCAGGATATTTCTTCAAGGAGCGAAGCCGCTTTCTCGACAAAGGAAGAATTGCTTGCCTGACAAAGGAGGGCAAGGAGGGGAAGGTAACCAAGCAATGAGCTTACATAGGGTGTTACCCTTTAGATCCAAATCCTCTCCCGTTGGTCGAGCCCTGCTGGGGGCATCCTCTCCTTACATTCGAGCGTGCTTTCGCATCCTATTTCTGAAATGAGCCTTCACACGGATTTAACGTTTCCACGTATCTGTTCTTGGAGTTTCCTGATCCCTAGTCATGCAATGAAGCGCCTTGCTTGGCCCTACTCCCAACGCCCAGGTAAACTTCCACGGACCCTTTGACCCTCGACTCGCTTGAGTCTGACTAACTTGAGCCGAGTATGAGGTGCTCTTTCTTAGAAAGGTAATCCGATGGGGAATCTCGATGCCCCTCGCTTTCTAGCAATCCAAGTCGAGGACGGCTATCTAAACGAGTACTCCCTCTTTAGGGTTGCATGGAGCTAGGGTGGGGCCTTGCAAAGATGCTCTCAGCGTAAGGCTAGGCGCTAGGCTGCGATTGTATCCTAGTCAAGTTGTTCCGGCATAAGCCTTTGTTCCGACATTTGTACCAATCCAGGCGTATGTTCTTGTAATCATGGGGGCCCCTCCCTCTCCCTATGACTTGACTAAGACCGAGTCTAACTGAAAAAATGACGATGCTAATAGCTAGATCCAACAGGGATTGCTATCCTTCCAATGAGGTGGAAAAGAATAGAAGACCAGGTGCCTGATCATTGGGCCTTATTTGACTTCTAGACTTTGAACAACAGAAAACCAAAATCGCAACCTAAACCATCTTAACATGGTTTCGACCAGACTTAGCATAAACTTAGGGCCTTCACTCCAGGCTTCAATTTTCTGCTAACATACTAACTCGAAAAAACCCTCTTTGAAAAACGAAAAACAAAAAAAAAATAACTATTTACAATGACAATGAGATTTAAATGACTTTACTGCACCAGGTAGTGTTTGAGGAACCTGTCGTTTACAAGCCCCTAATCAATGCATTCCCCAATTAGTTCTTCTAGAAAATATGTGTTGTTTCAATGATACACACTGATTTTGAAAGGCCCTGTCCAAATATGGTCGAATATTCCGTGCTTTCCTTTATCTGTATTCCTCGCGTCCCACTTCAAAACCAGATCTCCCATTTGAAATTCTTCCTACTTTGCGTTCTTGTCGAAATTTTTCTTCATCTTCTCTTGATGAAGTTGTGATCAATTGTAAACCTACTCCCTCATCTGATGCGCATGAATCAACTGATTTATCCTTCTTTGTGTATCATACGGCTCAGCCTCTTGCTCTTGCAATAACTTTCTGACAGGAAATCCCAGCGAGGTAGGGAAAATCACCTCTACGCCATACACAATTTGGAATGGTGACATGGAGATGGAATTTTTGGTCGTGATTATGTCCGCCCACAACGCGTAAATAAGTTTCTTATGCTAGGCCTTCTTGTTGTTCTCTAAGAGTCTTTTAATGATACTGGTTAGGCTCTTATTAGACGATACTGCTAACCCATTACCTTGTGGGTAATATGTTGTAGAATGTCCCAGGGTTATATTGTAGTCCTTGCAAAACTTCTCCATTTTCTTGGAATTGAAAGCGACCGCATTGTCTGGTATGATATTGATAGTGCATCCAAACCTAGATAGGATGTTGGTCTCCAGGAACTGGATAGTGACCGTGTCAGTAGCCTGCTTGGTTGGAATTTATTCGATCCACTTCGTGAAATAATCTGTGGCTGTAAGTATCCACCTATGTTGCGCAGAGGATGGCAGATGAATCTCTCCTATGAAATCCAAGCCCCACTACATGAAAGGTTCTTTGACTGAGATCAGTTTTAGCGGCAGGGGTTGCAACTTTCTCCTTCCATAAAAAATATGACACTCGTGGAAACTAGAAACTTCTTTGTACATGTCAGTGAAAATGGTTGGCCAATAGTAACCCACTCTAATAATTTTATGCGCGGTGGTTTTCCAGTAGTGATGTCCCCCACAGTTGTCTTTGTGGAATTCTTTCATGGCCTGTTCTACATCATCTTCTAGTATGCAACTCAGTAATATCCCTCTCGGATCTTTCCAATACAGTGAGTTGTCCAAGATGCAGAGCTTAGTAGATTTGAGCTTTAAAAATCTGGCCTTGGTATTACTTAACCCTAGAGGGGCTTACAGATTCCTCAATACATAAATGATATCCATGTACCATGGTGAATCGATGAAATTATGATCCACCTACGTGGTTGTCTCTTCCTAAGTATTCTATGATAAATCAGTGATGAAGTTGATTCCCAGGACGTCGCAGTTCGATTGCATCAACAATTTTGCGAGGCCCTGTCCTTTGATCAACTTTGTGGGCTTGATTTCAAGGTCATATTCTAGCATGGTTGCGATCCACTTACCTCTTCTTCCCTCCGGGTCAGGCTACGTCAGAATATCTTTGACTGAGTTATTGGGCACATAAGCGATGTCATGGGAATCCAATATGTAGGTTATGAACTCCTTTATGGATTTCACTAAGGCATACACTTGTTTCTCCATAATGTCATACCTAAGTGAAGAATCCCCCAACGTCCTGTTGAAGTAGGCTATAGGCTTCTTGAAATTCTGATTGTCCTTTTGTAACAATATGCTAGTAATGGTATGTTCTGAGGCGAGCGAGAACAAGATGAAATCCTTTGCAAAGTTCGGGTTGGCCAACACGGGTGATTTGGTCAGTGCTATCTTGATATCTCCAAATGATTTTCTGGTTTTGGGGTTCCATTTGATCTCGTTCCCTTTCCTGAGCATACAGGTGATATGTTTTATAATTTCTTCCAAGTTCGGGATGAATCTTCTCAAGAAATCCACCTTTCTCAGGAAGGACTACACCTCCTTCTTGATGCGCGAAGTGCTAATTTTTAGGATTCTTTCAACCCTACTGGAGTTTATCTTTATACCTTATTTCAAGATGATGTGCCCCAATAGTTTCCCCTCTTGCATTCTGAAATGTTATTTTTTTGGATTCAAACATATGTCGAAATTCCTGCACTTTTGGAAAAATTTCTTCAAATTCCCGAGGTGTTGTTCGTTGGAGTTGGAGTACATTGTGATGTCGTCCAGATAGATCACTATAAATTTTTCCTTCTCTTCAAAAAACTCTATATTCATCGCCCGCTAGAAATCAACTCCAACATTCATCAGGCCGAAGGGCATCTTAGCTTACATGAACGTCCCCCATGGTGTCGTGAAATTCGTCTTTTCTGGGTCATCTGGGTGTACCATGACTTGATTGTAACCTGAAAATCCATCCAGCATAGACATCTTCTGGGACCCAACTACCTTTTGCAAGATATAGTCCATCTTTGGGATAGGGTAGTTGTCCTTGAGGGATACTTTGTTTAGATTTTGAAAATCAACTCACAACCTTATTTCGCCACTCTTTTTCCTTACATGTACCAGATTTCCAACCCATTTTGAAAACCTTAAGGAAACAATGATTTTGGCTTCGAAAAGTTTCTTTACCTCCTTTTTGACTAGTGGCAGCAGTAGGGGATTTATCCATCTCAAATTTTTCTTGAAAGGCTTCTGGTCTTCTTTGAGAGGAATGGCGTGTTGAATTACTTTTGTGTCATAAACTTTCAAGTCATCATAACTCCAAGTGAAAATGTCGAGGAAATCCTTCATGAGCTTGATATAATCCTGTCTGACCTTTGGACTGAGCATCTTTGATAGCTTGATTATTTTTGGATTCTCTTGGGTCCAGATATTACAATCCTCGACATCTTCATCATTTGCAGTGATCTTGGGATTTCTAGCCACATCATTTTCATCAAAAATATTTTTCAACGAAACAAATCCTTTCGTGATGATATTATTATTAAGCTATATTATGTCCCTTTCGGTTATCTGGTTCTGGAATGGATCATCGTCACTGTTCCCCTTTGTTCTTTCATCTTCATCGCAACAACACTCATCATCAATGTTCATATTAGCGAACTTGTCTCTCATTTGGAGAAATCTCTCCACCTGCTTGTCATCCTCAAACACTTGCCAATACTTGATATTATCGGGCACCATCGGGCTATGTTTGACTTCGATCTCATAATTTATGTTTGGAAAAATGGGAATCTTAAAAAATGAGGCTGAGGTAGCCAAGGCATCCGCAATATGATTCTTCCCCCTTGGGATCGCCGATAAATTATACTCCAAGAATTCTTCGAGGAGATCTAGCACCATATTTATACACACTCTCAGTCTTGGGTGGTTGGATTGATATATGCCTTTCACTTGGTTTATAATAAGCTTAGAGTCTCCATGCATTGCTATCCTCTTTGAGCCCAACTATTTCATAACTCTCATGCCCAAAATCAACGCCTCATACTCAGCCATGTTATTCGTGCAGTCGAAAGTGAGTTTGTAAGAGCAGAGTTTAGTGCCTAGCTTGGGAGGGCTTATCCATACGATGGTCCCTTCTCCTTATTTACTTACAGATCCATCGAAACTCATGTTCCACGTCTCTTTTTTCATGCGGTTCCTCGGGTCTGTGCACTCTGATGCCTGTTGCACAACTTTTTCATCAACAACCATGACATTCGTTGGTTCTTCTTCTTCAAAACTCAGGTCATTGTAAAAAATGGAGGAGCCGATATCAGTGTCGACAGAGTAGATGGGGTGGTTATTCGGTTGCATATTACTGCTCACCATGTATTTAAGAAGCACCTCTCTGTATAACCATTTGTTCTGGATGAAAACAGAAATGGTGGCATATGATATGTCCATATGTAGATTTCCCTTCAATTTTGCGGCCCATGACTTGGATAATAGCATGCCAAACTTAGGGGGTATATCGGCCACGACCACATCCATAAGAAAATTCTTAAAAGGGATCTAGGCCAGCGAGACAACCAGATCTTTGATCAGACCTAAACATTTCACTTTTCTGGAATCAAAATAAAAGATATCTTTATAGGGCCTGGTGATGTCCAAACCCAACTCGTCCATGATCACTTTGGGCATAAGATTGTGTGACGCAACACACCTGAATCCAGCATGGTGTTATGAAAGTTTATGTCATGGACCTTGAGACTAACATAGAATGGGGGAACATCCTCAGTATCGCCCATTTCCTCTACGCACAAACTGAACAAAATGGCAGGGTGATCATTGTGGACATTAAAAGTGTCAGGAGTCCCCCCCATCTTTATCATCTTAATGATTTGATCCTAATATTCTCCCTTTTTGATGAGTTTGTTGAAAGGGATGAATATTTTAATCTTGGCCATTTCATTCTCAAATTTAAAGGGGGGAGAGACCTTTTCTACCTCTTTGTCGCATGTCTCTCGGCCTGTTTCTGGCGCTCTCCTTGGAACTTCCTCCTTCAACATCACCTTTTCTGTCACATCCTTGGTCAGATTGTCTTGCCTTGGTCGGCTAGTGGAAGGGATACCCGCTAGAGTTTTCCTTACGAGATTCGTCTATTGAGGCTCCCTTATGGGATTCGTCTGGTGAGGCTTTGTGGATGCCTTATTTCTCCTGAGGTTGTATTGCTTTTCAAATTTCATGATAGCATTGTGATAGACTTTCCTAAATTAATTCGTTTCCCAAGACATCGTGTCATCTGTCTCCAACATAATGTCATCATTTTCTCTCATGTATTGATCATGTTCCCCCTTTGTCAAAAGCACATGTGTGTCCTTATCATCATAGCAATGCATTTGATCCTCGAACATCTGATCAAAATCTTCGTTGACGTAGTTGTTTTGGAATGGGGGCCTTATTTGTTGGTCACCCTCGACTCTCTGTTCCCTCTACCTATACTGCGGGACCATACTTCTTCTAGGGTTCTGATTCCTGGGTTGGGGATCATGATGTTCTTAGGCGGTGGGTTTGTTTCCCAGGGACATTCTTTCCATCAATTTCTCCATTGTCTTCATCATCAAGTCGAACATGTCTTCTGAGGGTCGATAGGTCGATGGTTGCACATCTCCTTGGGGTTTCCTCCTACCTCTATTGAAATTTTGTTTTATCTTTCCCGACACCATCAGGTTTACCTCGACTTCGATTGCGTTGCTAATCATAGTGTCTAAATTTTTTGATCTTCTCTCCCTTAACAACAGAGAGAAATCACTGTCAAAGGAGTCGGCGTATCGAAGGTGCACAGCCCTAGGAGGCGGCTGGACTTCGAATGGAATCGAATTGTAAACCCTCATGAAACGGGCCGAGAACTCTTGCATTGTCTCATCCGGCGCCCTTTTCATATTGATATAATGTGTCAGCAACTGCGAAGGATTATTTTTGTCTCCCCATCTAGTAATGAAAGATGTTTCAAATGAAGTGAAGTCTTTAATGTTTGCTGTTGGGAGGGCTTTGAACCACTTTCTCACCTCCCCTGAAAGACTCTGTGCAAACAACCTCATTTTCACGTTTATGTAGTCTACCTCTTATAGGTCAATGAAATCATTGAACCAATCCAGATGCTTTTGGGCTGAAACGTTTCCTTCATCGTCATAGAGCTTGATCCTCTAGTTGTAGTTCTATGGAAAATCATGCAGTTGGGCAGGTAGAACAAGGGGGGCGATCATGGAAGCCATTTATCTAGGGGTTTTGTGATTTGGGGGATGTTATGAGCGGGATTTGAAGCTTGCGGCATTAGTGTTACACATTATTTTTGTCATCCCTATGACCGTTAATGATGTAAACCTATCTGTTGCCTTCAAAGGGGTCAGTGGCCTGAGTTCCTGAAGAAAGAAGAGAGAAGAACTTTTCCCGAGAAAAGAAGTTGCATTCTCCTTTGTAAAAACCCTATTAAAGAGGATGTTCGTAGGTTGTTATATAGGTAGGGTGTGAGAATTCCTGATTCTCGCAGGATGCACCATAGCTAGGTTGCGAGAGGTTTACAGGTTGGTATATAAGAAGGATGCGAGAATGCTCATACGTGGGAAAAATGAGCATCTTATCGATGCTTATAGAAGGAGAAACTTCCACGGTGAGGTGGAATCGAAATGGTTTGGATTTTACTCACTTTCATTATTTAGTGGGATCATCCTAACCTCCTCACCTTATCCTCTTCAACTTATAAAAGGAGAGGAGCTCTCATGGAGAAGGTTAGCTTTGGAGCTTCTGGGATTAGCTTGGATTGGATTGAGCTTTGGAGATTGTTAGCTTGGCTAGATGAGCCATTTTGTCAAGATAGATTGTGAATATTATCAGATCTATGCTCTCAGAATTCTTGGAGTGGAAGTGTGTGGGGAATGAAGGACAGTTGGAAGGGACCTTATGACATCAAGGCCATGGTTATAATATATCTTTCACATTTAATATGATACAATAATATGATTCTTTCCTATAAAGCTTGTTGTGTTTTATTGTATGATTCCTTGATCATATACATAGGTTTATATTGAGTTCATGCTATTTCTATCACCTTGGTTGGTTACATTATTTCACAGGTTCATCATTATTTGAGCGTTGGAATGAAGCTAGGATGGCGATGGTGAGAGGAATTAACGTTTCAACGGTATGTCACCTATCCCTCTTTAGTTAGTAAATTCAATATCTAAAACTTAAGGAAAGCATCATGTTCTGGTGTGTTTTTCTCTAGATCTAGGTAGATCTATGGAGATTAGTTAGTGTCCGAACCTACCGATTTATCCAATAACAATTAGAGATCGAAACCTTTCCTCGTAAAAAACTATATGGTCCAAGATGGTTTTTAATTTAGACCTGAACAAAGTCTGTTCGAACAAACCGTCAAACTTGAGGTTGTCAATGCTTTGAGCCCCATCCTTGGGAAAGGATATATTTATGTCTAAGTAATAGAATGAATCTTGTTCCTATTCCCTTACCCTACGCAAAAGTATCTTGGGATCATACACAAGATCCACAGGGTTGGTTCAGAATTGGCTCAGGTATAAATGGTCTTCAAAGACAGGTTTTCTGAATGGAACTACTACGTGGCATTGGTTTTTTTCACTGGAGTCACCAGGGTAAAGGTTTTCAGCCAATATAGATTTTTTCCCCACTGTTACCCTCAGGGGTAAAAACTATAGCTTTAGTCATTCTCCCAGGGAAAATTTATTCAATTCCATCCCCGACAATGACACCAGAAATGTTATCACTCTGTAAACTTTGTTCGGCTGAGAAAATGAATGACAGAGGAAACCTACAAACCAACTTTGAGGCCCTAAAATAGACTTTCGAAACTAGAGAGGGCTCTCTCTTGAGACTTCGTCTTTGTACATGATATAATTTTAAACTCTGGGCTAGATTTAACACTTTTAAACAATATTTTTGGTTCTATTGGCGAAAGAAAGAAAGGCCTTGGGAAATGGAGTCGATTTAAGAAAACGACATAAACAAATGACTCAGTGACTGAACTCAAGAGGATAAAGGATAAATGAGCAACAATGTTTAGTGAAAATCATTGTGTGTGATGAGAGAAAAACACATGAAGCAACTCGGAGCACCGCTAGGGATGAATTCATAGTTAACTTAGAAGAAATACGGTTTGTCTAAATGGAACGAATCTAGATCACTGCGTGGTGAATTATAGATTCAAAATTACGTTCTGATTTGGACAAATATTATAGATATGAATATAAATAACACTGGAAAGAAAATACGCAAAGACAAAATACAATACATCAGAATGACACCGTTGGAATATTTTCATCAAGGCTTCAAGACTTTTTCATTAGGTTTCAATCGGATCAAAAACTACAATCAATAGTCATTGTCTACACTATTTTTCCAACCGACCCAGCTTACATTGAAAAGATAGAATATATAGACAAAGTCATGCCACTTGGGCTACCCTGTGTTCTAACTACCATCCATAGAAACTAGGTTTCAACTACACTCTATCATATGACTTTTCGAATGACCTTTTGCTAAAAATAGAACTATCTGAAATCGACATCATCATAGACGGTCTTCTTTGTCGCGACGTTTCAATCATCAACAAGATCTCGTCGTTAGAAAATGATGCGTCAATGCTTTCCTCTGATAGGGCATCTGGACGGTCACGTGTTCTATCAGACTCTTGCCACATATTGTAACGGTCATGACCTTTGCCGCGCGATCGTTCGCTGGTTCATGCATGTGACGGGTGACTGCAGATCATTGCAGCTGCTTCCAAAATGATGACTTCAACTAGGGAACAATGCCTTTTCTTCAAATTGTTGAACGTCTAACATAAACCTATCTTTTGCCATGCAATTCCATCGCTACGTGTCGTATGTTTTCTGTGTGGGTATCTATCAGAGTCTAAGTCCATGCCACATCTGAGGAGACAAAAATAGGTCGATCGATCATGTTTCTGGTCTCGTTGGCAGTTTTGATACTCGAAGCTTTCTCCTAAGAGACCTGTTTTTCCTTTTCAGGTTCATCACTTGCCTTTGCAGAACCACGTTACCTTTCATCTTCTTTTGCACTCCGGCTAGAGCCGCGCGGGCTTTTTGCATGGCTGGTTCACATTCCCTAAAATGTTTCAAATTTCTTTCCTCCGATTCCCTCTGTGTTTCACACAACTGTATGATTGTTGTTAGCAACATTACTTGTCTTCGGCATCAGGACATCTAGGTCTGCAGGTTGCACGAGGAGCGCCCAAGTGCAGCGCATAGAAAAAGTCCTTTTTGGACTTAAAATCAAGCGAGCAGGCAGGATTATAGTGTCAACGGTTTGGATCCATTCATATGAGCATATCAACGATTGATGAGAAGTCGCGAATAGGGAAGTTGCGTCGAAGTTAACACAATAGATCAAGCCCATATTGTAGGCAGGGAAGAATAGCAGCCGTCCATCCAAACGACGCGTGGCGCAAGATCTAGTCGCGTCGGCTTCTCGACAGTCACGAGTTCAAGTGGTGAAGGTTTTATGTCATTGTACATTTCGAAACCCCGAACCCCAAAGCGCCCAGAGGCAGGCCCACAATATCGAGGAGTAGTCTCAGCCATCCATCTAAAGGGGACACCTGGTGCGCGATTAGGTCCCTGCATTTTCACCCATCACGATTTCGAAGTGAAAGAAGCAGCTCCCTCATATCCCCGATGCGTGAAGTGATGAGAGCTTCCAGGGCCTGGGGCCCATAGCTGTTTCAGGTGAATTTAGGACCGTCAGATTTGAGAAAGACGCGTGGCACCCAATCGAGTCGTCTCAATGTTTTTCCCATCGCAACTATGATAAGCAAGGTCCAGCATCGTCATATTCCGGATGCGCGAGGTGCCGGGAGTGTCCAGGACCTGGGCCCACACCATCACCGAAGTGTGTTCAGGACCGTCAGATCTAGAGGGGCGCGTGGCGCCAGGTTAAGCCATCTCGACGTTTCTCTCATCGCGATTTCAAGAAGCAAGGATTAGCTCCTTCTCATTCGCGAATGCTGAAGGTGCCTTGGGAATAAGCACATGGTCACAGCCTGTGGTCACTTGTGAAAGAAAAGAGCTGCTCAAGAAGGGTCGAATGCGTTGTGTATGTTCATAGAAGGAATCACCACGATCTCCAAGTGCCATTTAATCCAACCTTGGTCCTGGTTTTCGCTTGGAGTAAGTGAAGGCGAGAAAGGGTGGTTGAAACCTCTCTTCATTCATTAAATGTGAGGAATGGAGGGTCTGGCAAGCGGACTACTCGAGATGGTCCTGTGTACCCATTTTTCCAAAGAAGCCATGCCGAGTTCTCTACTAGCCGGAGGAGGTCTACACACGCTAACTCGACATTTACTGGCTCAACTACTCCCCCTGCAGGAGCCATGTGCAGTTAAGGTGGCGTCTGACAAAGAATACCCGTCCGAACTTGGATAAAGGGACATCATGCCTTGGATGACTGAGGACACCTCTGTTAGGCTATTTTTCTGAGTATATAGACTCAATCTTTGTATTTTGTAATCCATCGATGGTAGAGCGAAGCTCCCGATTGAAAAGTTTTAACAAACACCCTAGTTTCCTGATTATGCATCTGTATGTGAGATTTCTTGCTTAATGAAAGATAGTCTTCTCATCCCATCTAGTTCCATCTCATGATCAGAGAGTTCATGATCGACTGATTTGCGCGAATCATGGCAATTATGTTGTGATAAAGGATTTATTGTGGCATTATTGTATTCTCTGGTCTTCTGCATTTGAATGTAAGAGGATCTTGCATTTAGATGTCTTCTTCTACAGTCTATTAGGAACCTGATGTTTATGACAGACCCTTGCATCTCTTTGATACAAGTCTTCCCCCTACTCACCCTTACTACAACTCACTGTCCAAAGTTACCTAAGACCTCACTTGCCCATGCATGCTTGGCCTAGTTTCGGAGTTAAGACCACATCGTTTGATTTAACCTCCATTTGATCACCCCATTAAACAAATTGTGACATAAACTGATGGGCGCCGGGCTCTGCTCCTGCTGCAATCCAGGGGTGACTTCCATCGCTAACATTTCTTTAGGCTCCATGGGGGATAGAGTCGTCCTTGTGATGCTCTAAGGACTCATTTTGTAGTTCCAGTGCCTTGCTGTTAGGCTATGGAGTCATTTACTAAGCCGAAAAATAAAAATAAACAAAGAGTCAAAAGGACAATATTTACAAACAAAGGAGCCATCGAAGGCTCAGAGAAAACATTTCTTAAGAAAATGCCCATTTACTGGGCTGTTGAAAACTTCTTCACCCTCTAAATCCTACAACTTGTAAGTGTTATTTGAGAAAACTTCAGAGATTTTGAAGGGGCCGATCTACAGGGCTTCAAATTTGCCGTGCTTACCCTTATCTTGTTTAGGAGAATCCCATTTCAGCACTAGGTCTCCTATCCGAAATTCTTCCTTCTTGGCCTTCTTATCAAAACCCTGCTTGATCCTCTGCTGATGGTCCTGAATTCTTATCATTACCTGCTCTCTGGCCTGTTAGACTTCTACCAGTTGATGAATCCTTCTGATCATGTCGTTGGGCTCTTCTTGATAATCCTGGAAAAATTTTGCTACGGGAATAGCCAGCTGAGAGGGGAGGATAGCTTCTGCCCCGTAAACTAACTAGAAAGGGGAGATGCCTATAGATTTCTTTGTGGTCACCCGATCAGCCCATAGAGCGAATTTTAGCTTCGAGTTCCAAGCCCTTTTGTTGTCTCCCAACAATCTCTTGATGATCCTTATCAGGCTTTTTTTGGAGGATTCTGCTAAACCATTTCCCTGTGGATAATATGGAGTGGAGTGAATCAATTTGATCCCGAACTGCTCACAGAACTTGGCTAATGTCTCAGACCCGAAAGCGGCGGCGTTATCAGTGACAATCTTACTTGGGCAGCTGAACCTTATGATGAGGTCTTCCAGGAACCCAATGATTACCTTATGGGAAGCACTCTTGGTGGGGATGGCTTCGATCCACTTAGTAAAGAAATCTGTGGCAGTCAGGATCCATCTATGCTGCCCGCTGGAAGTAGGGTGGATTTCTCCAATAAAATTCAGGCCCCATTGCTGGAAAGGTCCTGAAACAACTACCAGCTTTAAAGGCAAAGACTTGAGTTGTTTCTTTCCTGAAAATCTTTAGCATGGGATACAGGTCCTAACTCTTCTATGGACATCAGCAAACAAGGTGGGCCAGTAGTACCTAGCTCTGAGAATTTTGTGAGCTGTGGTCTTCCAGGAATGGTGCCCTCCACATAGGCCGCTGTGAAATTTGACCATGATCTTGTCGGCCTCTTGTGGATCCATGCATTTTAAAAGCACCCCCAAGAGGTCTTTCCAGTATAACATTTGATCGATAAGGCAGTACCTGATTTCCTTGAGCTTCAGAGCTCTTGCTTTGTTTCTTTGCAGGCCGTCTGGGGGCCGCAACTCCTACAGAAAATATATGACATCCTTATACCAAGGACATCGAGCCAACAAGGGTTCTGTCTGAGGGTCTACGTCAGACAGTTGGTTCTGATGATTTCCTGAATGTGCACTGATGAAATCTACCCTCAAAGCTTTGCAATTGGCCTCAGCCAACAGTTTGGCTAAGCCTCGACCTTTGATCAACTTGGTAGGCCTTATTCCCAAGTCAAATTCCAGGATCTTGGCTATCCATTTACTTCTCCTCTCGTCTATGTCGGGTTGTACCAGAATGTCCTTCACAGAGGCCGAAGGAACATAAGCGGTCACCTTTGAGTGCAAGACATAGACTCTGAAATCTTTGAGAGATTTCACTAAAGCATAGGCATGTTTATCCATGATTTCATACCTGACCTCTGCATCTCTTAATGCCTTGCTGAAGAAGGCGATAGGTTTCTCTCGCCCTTCCTTATTTTTCTGTAGTAAGACTGTTGCTACTGTATCAAAAGAAGCGAAAGAGAAGATTAGGAAATCTTTGGAATAGTCAGGATTGATCAGCACAGGTGCCTCAGTCAATGCTCTTTTTATTTGGAAAAAAGATTCCCTGGGTTCAGTAGTCCATTTCACTTCATTTCCCTTCTTGAGTAGGGCTGTGATTTGTTTCACCAGCTCAGCGAAATTTGAGACGAATCTCCTCAGAAAATTAACCTTCCCCAAAAAGGCCTGAACTTCCTTCTTAGATCTGGGAAGTGACAGCGTCCGAATTGCCTCCACTCTGCTAGGATCAATCCTCACTCCTTCTGCTGATACTATATGGCCTAATAGCTTCCCCTCCTTTATAGCAAATAAATATTTCTCAGGATTAAGGGAAAGGTTGAACCTTCGAAATTTCGAAAAAACCTTTCTCAGGTGACAATAATGCTCTTTGTCAGACCTAGAGAAGACTGTTATGTCGTCTAGATAGATCACCACAAACTTATCTTTCTCCCTGATGAAGGCTATGTCCATGGTTCGCTGAAATGTCGCTCCTGCATTCATCAGTCCGAATGGCATTTTGGCATACATGAATATGCCCCAAGGAGTGGTGAAGGCCATTTTTTCTCTGTCCTCAGGCATTACCGATATCTGATTATAACCAAAAAAACCATCGATCATGGAAATCCTAGATGCACCGGTTACCCTCTGCAATATGTGCTCCATGTTGGGAAAGGGATAATTGTCTTTCTTTGAGCTCCTGTTCAAGTTCCTGAAGTCGACACAAAGCCTGATTTCTCCACTTTTCTTCCTTACCGGAACCAAATTGGCCACCCATTCGAAATATCTCAGGGGGACGATGATCTGGGCCTCTAATAACTTCTTTACTTCTTTCTCCATGACAGGCAGCAACATGGGATTTATCGGTCTTAGCTTCTGCCTGAATGGCTTAGCCTCTTCCTTCAGTGGGATCTTGTGTTCAATGGCAGACGTGTCATATGTCTTGAGGTCTTTGTAGATCCATGCAAACACATCAGCAAATTCTTTCAGCAACTCAGTATATTCGGCCCTCTGGTCTATGGTCAAACTCCTTGACAATTTGACAAACTTAAGCTCCTTTGGTGTGCCAATGTTGCACTCGGTTGTGTCAGCATCTTCATCTGGAACCCTGCCCTTTACTGCCACATCATTCCCATCAAACAATCTTTCTAACGGGACTAGTCCCCTCAGAATGTGATTGCTAGGTAGCTGAATAATCTGGTGGTTAGCAATTTTATTTAAAAACACCTTGGGGTGAGGGTCACCTTCCGTGTCAGGATCCTGATCAATGTGAAACTCAGAAAATTCATCAAAAGATTGGAGAAATTTCTTGATTTCCAGATCATCTTCGAATACCTTCCAATGCTTAACATTGTCCGGTACAGAGGGCCTATATTTTATCTCAACACCATATTTGGCCATAGACGGTTGAGGGACCCTGAACTAGCTAGCTGAAATAGCTAAAGAATTGGCCACAACATTATCCTCCCTTGGAATAAAGGAGATGTTGAAGGCTGAGAAGGAATTGTCAATTAGGTCCCATACTTCATTTCTGTAATTTCTGAGTCGAGGGTGCTTAGCCTAATAAGCGTTTCTGACCTGTTAGACCACCAACTCTGCATCTCCAAACACTGCTACCTCCTGAATTCCCATTTCCCTTGCAGCTCTCAATCCTAGAACAAGGGCTTCATACTCCGCCACATTGTTGGTGGTTTCGAATTCCATCTTATATGACAGGGACATGGTTTCCTGAGAAGGGGACACAAAAACCACCCCAGCACCAGCGCCTTCCCTGGAGCAGGCTCCATCGAAAAACATTTTCCAAAGGGGGGTGACGGAGGGGGGAAAATCATGAGGAATGGTGGGCTGCTTTTTGAGTTCAAGAGGAGGCTTGGGAGCATGAGTGAGTTGCAGTAAGCTGGAACCCATATCAGTGTCCAAGGAAAAAATGGTATGGTTGGTAGGATTGGCTTCATCACTGATTATATAGGCCAGTTGGGCTTCCCTATATAGTCTTCTATGCTCTCCTCCAAACACTGGGATAGTAGCATATGTGAGGTCCATCTGCAAGGTTCCCCCCAGTCTTTTTATCCAAGATCTTGACAATAACATACCGAACTTGGAGGGGACATCAGCCACTACAATATCCATGACCACACTTTTCATGGGCAACTGAAACAAGGTCACGACCAAGTCTTTGATTACCCCGAGACATTGAACTTTCCTGGAGTCAAAGGAATAGAGGTCATGATAGGCTTGGGTGACTTCTATTCCTAGTTCTTCCATGACAGTTTTGGGCAAGAGGTTGTGAGAAGCCCCTGAATCCATCAAGCAGTTATGCAGCACCTTGTCATGTATGTTCAAGGAAGTGTAGAAGGGAGGGGATGAGTCATCCCTGTCTTCTACCATAGGACCTAGAATAACTGCAGGCTTTTCATCTTGCAAATTAATGGAGTCTGTGGGAGGGCATGAGATTTCAGACTGTAAAAGCTCAGAGAAGCGTTTCTTGAACCCTTCATGTTTAATCAATTCTGTTAGGGGTACAGGGATTCTGATTTTTTGAATTTCATGCTCGAAATTAAAAGAAGATGAGAGCTTTGGGATTTCTCTTATTTCGGGAGCATGAATCTGGATAATGGGAGAGAGGGGTTGGGTCTTCTTACCTCTATGACTGTCTGCTGCTTCATTAGCAGGCTTCTCTGTTCTAGTGGACCGCTCAGGAACCTTAGGTGCTACTGTCGTTTTCTTAGACCTCAGATCATATCTGCCTTGGTTGCCACTAGCCTTGTCTCCCTTGCTCAGTTCATTTAGCTAACTGTCCATGAGAGACTCCTCGTATGATGATTGAGTGAGATGAGGAAAAGGAGGAGTGTCTCTGAAGCAATGGATTTCAGGATCAAGCTCATTTGTTTCCCCTTCTTCCCCCTCGGCCACAAAATTGTTTTGGAAAGGGGCTTGGATCTTCTGGTCTTCTCTGTCTCTTCCCCTCTCCCTTTGCATAGTTGGGGAAGTAAAATTGTTTGGCCTCCTGAAACCTCCTTTGTTTTCAGTGTTTTGAGGGCCCTTGTATGCTTTCCTCCCCTCGACCTTCATTCTCTCCATCTCTATAGACAGAGACTTCACCATCTTGGTCAGTTCATCCACTTGAGGGTGGGCACCGATGGTCCAGAAGTTGAGGTTTCTGAACTTCCCTTTCTTCTGTTTGCATCGGCCTTGTTCCTCAGTCTGTTAGCTGCTAATACATTGGATTCCACTTCTATGGCCGCATCTTGCATTTGAGCTAAGGAGGTGTCTCTTCTTTCCCTCAACAAAAGACAAAAATCGGGGCCAAACGCACTAGCATAGGAAATTTTGTCTGAGGCTTATGAGGGTTTTATTTCGGCAGGGATCTTGTTATACATCTTATTGAATCTTTTGGAGAAGTTAGAGACAGACTCTCCTTCCATCTTCTTCAAAGAATCGAACTCTGTCATGTAATACATGAAATCCTTCCTATCTCCCCATTGCCTCAGGAAAGCACTATCCAGAGCTTCAATCCCAGCAATAGATATGGGGGCCAATCCTCTAAACCATTTCCTCACCTCGCCATCCAGGCTCTGGATGAAGACTCTCATCCAGACATATTCATTTTCGATATTCAAGTTTTCTGCATAACTGTAGAAAGAATCTAGGTGCTCTTCCGCAGTTATGTCTCCTTCCCCAGTGAACTTGGGCATATACTTCAAGTTGTCTCCAGCAGGGAGAGGATTCATAGGATGGGGTAGGATTAAGGGAGCATATCTGGCAGCGACTATGGCATCCATTCTATTCAGAGGGGGATTAGCACCAGCCATAGGAATATTAGGTGGAGGAGAGCTTGGAGGAGGAATTCGCGAAGGGGCTACTGGGAATGAGTCTCAAGGTGGAGTGGGAAACAAGAGGGGATTTAAGGAGAAGGTTAATGAGCTCAAGTCAGCAGGTGCTCCTCTTTGCACAAGAGTAGCAACAGTAACAAGAGAAGGAGTAGTAAAGATAGGAGTGGGAAAATCTTCTGTAGTCCTGGGTCTACGCCAAGGTACAACTTCAGAGGAGAGGGGAGTGACAAGGATTTCTCCCTCCAATCCCAGACCAGGAGGGGAAAACTCAGCAGGAACACTCCCAAAATTCAGGAAACGGGAAACCTCAGAAAGAGGTCTATTAAGAAACTAAGGAGGAGAAAATGGAGTTCCTACAGAAGGAGATGGAATATTACCTGGTTCGACAGTGGAAGCTTCTTCTTTAGGGGCCTTTCCTTTCCTGAGAACCACCTCTGGATCAGTTTCAGGTGTAGCTAGAGGCAGTTGTGGATGAGACCGCGTGTGTCTACCTCTGAAAGCCACAATTAACATGGCAGGTTCGCCACAGTGGAGTTGTCACAATGGAGTCGCAGTCAGTAGCAATCTTTAAAGGCTCTGATACCTGATGCACCTTCAGAATCAGAGGCTCAATGTTGTTCAATCTCGGGGAAAATTTTCAACTTCGTCCCCAGCAACGGCGCAAAAAATGTTAGCGACGGAAGTCACCCCTAGATTGTAGCAGGAGCAGATCCCAATGCCCATCAGTTTATGTCATGATTTGTTTAATGGGGTGATCAAATGGAGGTTAAATCAAACGATGTGGTCTTAACTCCGAAACTAGGCCAGGCATGCATGGGCAAGTGAGGTCTTAGGTAACTTTGGACAGTGAGTTGTAGTAAGGGTGAGTAGGGGGAAGACTTGTATCAGAGAGATGCAAGGGTCTGTCATAAACATCAGGTTCCTAACAGACTGTAGAAGAAGGCATCTAAACGCAAGATCCTCCTACATTCAAATGCAGAAGACCAGAGAATACAATAATGCCACAATAAATCCTTTATCACAACATAATTGCCATGATTCGCGTGAATCAGTCGATCATGAACTCTCTGATCATGAGATGGAACTAGATGGGATGAGAAGACTGTCTTTCAGTAAGCAATAAATCTCACATACAGATGCATAATCAGGAAACTAGGGTGTTTGTTAAAACTTTTCAATCGAGAGCTTCGCTCTACCATTGATGGATTACAAAATACAAAGACTGAGTCTATATACTCAGAAAAATCGCCTAACAGAGGTGTCCTCATTCATCCAAGGCGTGATGTCCCTTCAGCCAAGTTTGGACGGGTATTCTTTGTCAGATGCCACCTTAACTGTGCATGGCTCCTGCGGGGGGAGTAGTTGAGCCAGTAAATGCCGAGTTAGCGTGTGCAGACCTCCTCTAGCTAGTAGAGAACTCGGCATGGCTTCTCTGAAAAAATGGGTACACGAGACCCTCTCGAGCAGTCCGCTTGCTAGACCCTCCATTCCTCGCATTTAATGAATGAAGAGAGGTTTCAACCACCCTTTCTCGCCTTCACTTACTCCAAGCGAAAACCAAGACCGAGGTCGGATTAAATGGCACTTGGAGATCGCGGTGATTCCTTCTGTGAACATACACGACACATTCAACCCTTCTTGAGCAGCTCTTTTCTTTCCCAAGTGACCACGGGCTGTGACCATGTGCTTATTCCCAAGGTGCCTTCGGCGTTCACGAATGAGAAGGAGCTAATCCTTGCTTCTTGAAATCGCGATGAGTGAAACGTCGAGATGGCTTAACTTGGCACCATGCGCCCCTCTAGATCTGACGGTCCTGAACGGACTTTGGTGATGGTGTGGGCCCGGGTCCTGGACACTCCCGGCACCTCGCGCATCGGGACTACGATGATGCTGGACCTTGCTTATCATAGCTGCGATGGGAGAAACGCCGAGACGACTCGATTGGGCGTCACGCGTCTTTCTCAAATCTGACGGTCCTAAATTCACCTGATGCTGCTGTGGGCCCCAGGCCCTGGAAGCTCTCGTCACTTCGCGCATCGAGGATACGAGGGAGATACTTCTTGTGCTTCGAAATCGTGATGGACGAAAAGGCAGGGAGCCTAATCGCGCACCAGGTATCCCCTTTAGATGGATGGCTGAGACTGCTCCTCGATATTGTGGGCCCACCTCTGGGCGCTTTGGGGTTCGGGGTTTCGAAATTTACAATGACATAAAACCTTCACCGCTTGAACTCGTGACTGCCGAGAAGCCAACGTGACTGGATCTTGCACCACGCGTCATTTGGATGGACGGCTGCTATTCTTCCCTGCCTACAATATGGGCACGATCTATTGTGTTAACTTCGGCGCAACTTCCCTATTCGCGATTTCCCACCAACCGTTGATCTGCTCATATGGATGGATCCGGACCGTTGACACTATAATCCTGCCCGCTTGCTTGATTTTAAGTCCAAAAAGGACTTTTTCTGTGCACTGCACTTGGGCGCTCCTCGTGCAACCTGCAGACCTGGATGTCCTGATGCCGAAGACAAGTAATGTTGCTAACAATTGTATACTGCGCTTCCCTGAGTTGTCTCTTTAGCCAAGTTGTGTTTCCCTCACGACCTTGTGATATTGGTACTTCGAGGGTATTTTTTGCTATTTGTTGTCTCAGTTCTCTATTTTTATGGTATAGCTCAGCAATAACGAGTTGCTCTTTCTTTATCTATTGCGATGGCTCATGGACATCTGTGATTTTGGTCTCTATTCTAATATTTCTGACCCATCTTTCTCGAGTTGTGCCTTCGATGGGCTCTAGTCGAATATCACGCATGAGTAA
>JASDQU010100568.1:10131-21388 GCA_032191745.1 Picea mariana
ATAGGTACCTATAGACACTGTCCAATTGTAGTGACAACCTTCTCTAGCTCTGCTCCTTGGCCTTCTACCTATGTAAATAATTGATAGGCCTTGTCTTGTATGGATTGGAGTTTCTAAGTTACCTCCATAACTCTACTCTGGATAGTATGGATCTTCTGTTGTGCAGTGTGTTGCTCTTGGGAGCGCTTCATTCTTTCCACAGCTGATAGGGACTTTAGCTGTGCCTGTATTGTTTCGGCTTGATACTTCACCTCTTGGAGCTGCGACTCCAGTACCTTCAGTTCCGGGTTCTCTGTGAGATGTTTATAGGTCTGGGCACTATGATCAGTGAGTTGCTTACATTCCAGGCTAAGAGCCTTTAGCCTTTCAATTGCACTTCGAGCAATTTCTTCTCTTTGGTCTATTACATCTTGTGGGGTCTCAAGTACAATGCGTAGCTCCAAATTTGCTATGCGTTTCTATAGCTACTGGATGGCTTCTATGACCTAGTTCACCTGCTGTGTGACTCAGTCTTCTGCCTTGATTTCTAAGACTATCACAGAGAGAAGTGCTCTGTTGACCGCTTCTTTTACTTCGAGTTGCTTCGCGAGCAACTGTTCCTTTTCTTGCTGTAGATGTGCTTTTTCTTCATCAAACTTCGCTTGGAGAGMAAGCTTTTCCTGTTCTGTAGCATTGCATTGCTCGACAAGTACTCCTTGTACTTGTGTCAAATCCTGGGTGGCTTGCTCTGTTTCTTCCTATGCTCGYCGAAGGCAAGCTTCGACTGTATTGGCTAAGCGGTGGAGTTGAGCTGGMTCATCTCCCAATTCTGGTTCTCTTGGTGYAGTGGAGACTGCATGGCTAGACTGTAGGGCCTGCTGTACCCCTTGGAGTCCTGTCTTAATTCAATCATATATCTCCTCTTTCTTTGCTTCTTGTTTCTCTGCAATTTCCAGCGAAGCATCTTGTAGGGCTACTATGAGGAAGTCGAAGTCATCGGAGGTGAGGATGGTCTGCATCTTGGTCATGGTGGCCTTCGATTTCTTCTGGGAGGAAGGTTTTAGAGGTGAACCTTTCCTCTTCTTTAGGGGATCAACCTCATCTCCTTGCTTCTGTTCGAATTCTTTTTCATCTAACTCTTCGCCATCACCTCCTTTCTCTGGTGATATGGAAGCCGTTTTCACGGATGCTCTGTCTAATTCTTGAAACTCTTCAGTCTTCTTTGTCCTGCTAGGTCTGGGTGTATCCTGTGTTGTTTCTGGGCTATCGATGTCAGATATCTCTGTAGGGTCTGCTGGAATAAGGAGGTCCACCAACCAGTCCTTTGTGATCTCCTCCAAGTCCTCCTCTGTCATCTTATAGTAGGATTGAAGCTATTGGTTGTGTTCATTGGCACGTGCTGTGATGTAAATAAAATGTCAATCTGTGATGAACTTCATCAAAGGCCTGAACTGATGTAGAGTGTCCAGAGTCATGCAAGGCTTGGACTGTACGGATATGTTCAAYTGATTGTAGTAGGCATGGAAAACAACATTTGACTGCCACTTTTTATTCATATCACTTGAATACCAYAGTGTACTAAACTTCACGGCCAGTGGTTCAAATGGCTCGATGTCCGGGAAGGTCGTACCTTTCGACATCTCCCAGGTAGTAAAATCTATAAGTATCAAGAGCCAGCTAAAATGAAATTCATATCCTTGATCTTATGCTTCTTTACAATTGAGTTCCAACTGGTTCACCAGGTACTTCTCCCAGTTCATTTGAAGGCCTTCCGCACACTTCCCTGCAAGGTCAACTACAAAACCGGTGACTTGGGTAGGTCGGTTCTTTCATATTAACTTCCCTACAATCAACCGATAGGCGAGGTGTACTGCACCACTTTGGATAGAAGCTACCTTGTATCCTCATGTTCCCTTCTTGACATCACCATAAGCGTCCTTGATCTTCTATGCTAGAGCGCGGTCCATGGTTTTTTCGGGGTAAAACTCTTGAGGATCAATTCCTTGGATACTCAACCCTGTGATTTGATTGATCAGTGTCAGATCAATTGTTATACAACAGTTTAGCCACAAATAGCCACCATGGTAAATATAAAGCAGTAGCTTGACATAGGCATTCACCTCCTGATGTCTTCCGAAGTGGGGAATCTTCATGACATTCAGCAGGGTGGACTGCGTGAGGTTCATAGTCCATGACTAGGGGATTATCTTCGAAATCTTCCCCTTATTTCTGGTCAAGTACTTATGTGGGGCAAACATGTTATAGACTTTGTGATCTCCCAGGTTGAAGTCGCTAAACTTCAACGCTGCAATCTTATCTTGGTCTGCTTGAATTGCGTGTATCCCCTTTGGGAGGTACGCCGTAACCAAGGTGTATTCAAAATCTCTAGGCACATTGTCTCGATTTACTGCACCGCTCAGAGGTGGTATATAGGCTGGTAATATGGTCGAGATCAATTTGGAATTCGCTAGATCATCCTTGTGCTTGGTTCACTTTTCATCTGATGGTCGGGATGGTCCGACTTCGTGAGCAATGGACGGAGAGGCTGGCAGTCCTCTCATTGATGATGCTTGTACACTTGTAGACATTGACATGAATCTTTCAGTCATGAGGTCGATTAGAACTTCTTCAACAACTTTCTCTATAACGCTCAACTTGTTTGACATACACACTCAGTGTTAACAATCTTGGGTTTGGGGAGTAACTTAGACACAGTAATGGGATAGAGAGAAAGAGCGCGATGATCACTATGCAAAATCAACTTAGTTTGCAGGTTCAAACTCTCAGTTGGAAAAAGTGTTCTCAGTGCATGGCACGATGGGATAAATAGGTAACTCGGCAACATGTCACTTGCAATGGGTATGAAGCCTTCATTAACTCTGTTCTGTTCGTTATGGCATGGTCCCAATGGTCGGATGGTGAGATTTCTGTCCATAAATGTCTTTGTACCCATTCGAAGCATTGGTATAATGGTTATAATGTCCCCAACAACTATATTGCTTCGCCATGGTGAAGCACCATGTGTCACTGTTTTGATATCTCGGTGAAGCTCCAATTCTGCAAATTATCCTTCGGCAAGGTTTCCTCTGGAACCTTCTTCAACCTGTCGATCTTAGCTCTCTTCGTACTTAGCTTTCTAGCCTTCTTCCCAGTGAGCTTTGTCTCAATATTCCTTTTTCCATTTTGATTCTTACCTTCTTTTGGCATAGTCACTTCGTGCTGTCGAGATTCTTTCCTAAGATTCAAGGGTGATCCTTCTTCTTTATTTGGAATAGGTACTTCAATCTTCTGTGGGTCCTCTAGTGTTCTTGTAACTTCGACATCCGGGTCTCTGGTGTTAAATAGCTTCGATCTGTTCTTTTGTTCTTCAATCAAGCGTGCAATCCTTCTAGTCATGAATTCTTTTAACTCTTGCTTATGCTATTCTAAAACTTCTTCTTCTTCTTGCCTTCTGGCCCGATCTCTTTCAATCCAAGGTTTTCCTAGTAGCATGGTAAATGGGGCCTGATCTCTTTCATTTATTTTTCCTCATCTAGAACACATCCAATGTCAAAGTCTCCTATTCTTGCTTCAAGGCATTCTTTTTCTTTGAAGATCTCTAATAATCCGACATGTCAGTGGTCATCCAGGGTTTCTTTCATCTATATCAATATTCTTTTTTATTCTTTCTAGGATTCTATCATAATCTTAGTTCCTGGATCTGCCTTAGGGTTTTCTTGTCTCATGTTCATTTCTTCAAGCTTAGCAATCATTCTAGGGCAATCCAATACTTCATGGTCCATAGCTTTACAACAAAGACAACTAGGTCTTCTCCCAAGGCATTCCTTAACAAGATGTCTCGGTCTTCTGCAACTGTTACAGAGGGTTAATCCTATCTTTCTTTTAAATGATCCCCAACCTTTCCTGTACTGCGCTTTAGGATCATGGTAGCTAACCTGCGAACATTTCTTTCTAGGGTCCTGCATACACTTATTAGTCCAAACATTCTTTCTATGCATAGGTATAACATATTTTTCACTATTCTTATCAGGTCTACTCATATCAAATCTTCTTTCACCTATTAATACGCTAGTTTTCAAGCTAGGATAGAATCTATCAATCATACCTAGATCCACATAGTTGAAACAAAAATTTCCACTTTTCTTACTTCTACAGAGCACGAAGCTTTCAGATCTAGAACTTTTCAATATTCTTACCTTTATTAGAGCACAKAGCTTTAAGATCTTACCTCTTTTAATTAAAAAGTCTCACTTTTTCCTTTCTCAGAGCACAAAGMTTTCAGATCTTACCTCTTTTCTTCAGATCAKATTTCTTTTCCTTAGCACAGAGCTTGTCAAACTAAGTAGAGTACYGCGCACTAGAGAAAAAGATCTACGCACAGAGCTTTCACAATTTCAGGTCGGATCTTTGCACAAAGCTTCTTCTTCCTCAGTTCGTAGCAATCACACTTTYAGGTCCCCACAAAAGAACCATTTGTTGGTACAGGGGCAGACCCAGGGTTCAATGCTACAACAACACACCAACAAAACCCTAACTACCGATCCTTTCAKCAACACCTATGAAGCAGATGAAGTCTCACCCGAGGTAGAGGTAGGGGTGGTTGTAGGACTCAGGTGTCTGCAACCTTAGCTAGGACACATATATGTGATTATAATACTTAATAGAGCACTTAGCACCATTAGTTCATCATTATTTAACCAATATCTACTTCGCAGATAAAATAGGGCATCACAAAATTCACCCAGATCTAATGTATTTAAACACTTAGCATAGAGGAATGGATTAGATCTGGAAGATTCAAGCACTAAACACATTCACTTACATCATATCTAACATCTAGATTCATCATAAGCACAAAGCATAAACAAATCTATCTATCTATCTATATCAAGCACTTAGCAAATAACACATAAATACATTAGAACTTCGCACAGAGTAGAATAACACAGTATTTACATGGTTCACCCCCACCCTGGGGCTACATCCACCAAATATTCTTCTTTATTAGCTTCAATCAGTCATCTACATGCATAGAGCCACGAAAACCCTACTCCGCACATGACAGGAGATTTGCGCGCACCTGGCCAGATCCTCCTTCCCCGAGCTAGGTCTAACACAAAGCCTTTCACAGTCTGGTACAACCACTTGCACTTAGCTCTACCATTTCTCACAATATGCACATAGCATCTACAAACCAAACTTGCACTTATCACTTAGCTTATCGGCCATACATCACATAGATGTCGCTTCTTACATTTCTTAGACATCTATTTATACTTTACAAAATAGGCCTAAACATGGGTAAACCCATGGGTCGACATCCCATACCCATTACTTATTCCCAAATCCAAAAAATGACCCAAAAAGGGGCTGAGAACCCRTGATCTTTGCTTCRTCTTGCGCTCTRTCTTCGACAGGCTGTCGAAGTCCCAAAATAGGTCAAACTTGACCAAGGATCTCCCAAAACTTGGTCAAGGGGAAACAATGATGCTTACCTTTTCACTTTCTTGCTGAAGCTGAATGGGTCGGTCTTCGTCGATACCTCTGCCAAAGTTCAATCGTAAAATAAATAATTTCATCTGCCGACGTCAATGAATATCGGTGTTTGGCTATTTTAAACTTCTGAAATGATTTTTATCTTCTTTAATGTTTACTGATGCAGAATTCCTAAGYGCGTCRGGGAAATCTTTAGTGTGCCGATTCCTTAAGTATCTTGTTAAGGACGCTTTAACGATTAAGATGATTCTTTATTGTATGTTCAGGTAGGCTTTTGAAAATTCAAACATGAACATAAAAAAAAAGAGCAAGTATCAGTTTCATACTAAAGGCAAAACAGATAGCGTAAAGGATCAAGTGGTACCCAAAAGTAAAAAATGAACATACACTTTTAGGGTGTGTTGAGTGCTCAACAACGCCTTCATATGGAAAGAAGAAGAACTAAGGAGAAAATCATTGGAAAACACTCGTGAAGCAATATTTTACTTAGAAAGATCGAGCGACCAGTATGAGATTTTATGGGTTAAATTCCTGGAAGAATTCTTTCACTGGATAAAGATGCTCCAAGAATATCTATAGTTCCAACGACGGACCAAGAATATCTTTGCGTGGGATACTAAAAATTTAGTAGCACTCCAGAGGCTGGATTCCCTAGTTACACAAGCGACGGATTTATGGGTTAGTACCACGGTAGAGGGATACATAATCGAATTTGCAGCTGAGAACCACCAGTCTTTTTTGCGGGCAAAGGAAATTTTCAAGAAAGGCGCAAGGGGAAGACTGTTGAGGGAAATACCCCTGTGGATTAAGGTTTTCTTGATGGAGGAAGGGATGTTGATTATGTCCCCGACTGATATGGAAGCGTAAACACCCTTGCTTGGGGTAGGGCGAGACAGGGTGGGAGTCATGGCATGAGAGAGGGGAAGGGTTATTTAACAAATGGGGGGGAAACAAAAAAAAATGGATTCAAGAGATGAGCGAGCCTTGAAGAGGGCCGCCATAGTTGAGAAGTGGTGGTGCGACAAGATCAAGAAAGCCATAAGACAATCTAAAAAGTTGAGGAAAGAAGGCGGAGCGGGAGAAGTAGAGGAAAGACAGATGGATTAACTGCAGAGGATGAGAAGACAGGAATGACTGGCCAGTCAAAGATTAAGTGAGAGAGAAGCAAGGAGAGAAAGCAATCCCTAGGAAGTGGGATGAGAAGGAGAAAGCATAGAGGAAAGAGAGGAGGAAGCCAACATAAATCGCGGAGGAGAAAGAGAAGATTCAGCCTCGATAACAGGAGAGATCGAGAATCTAACCGAAGAGATCATCCCAGTGGAAGCTAACGAGACCCCCCAAATCAAAGAAAACTACCCTGAAGCCAATGGCGCCAACCTCGAATCATCCATACCCCAAGTTCCTTCTATTTCAGCAGTAAGTTTGATACTACCTTCTCATGCTAATTCTGTTCGAATACAATTAGTTAGTCAGTCACAACCAGGAGTTGCGGGTACAGGGAGGATATTGGGATCTCCTGGTAGATCACAAGTGGGACCATTAGGGTTCATATTGATATAAAAAATAGGAACAACAATGGCCAACCATGCGGGAGGTTTGATTTCCCGATACCCAGAATTTTGGGGCAAGGGAGACGAAGACGTTGAACAACACTAGTTCCTGTGCGAAGTGATCTGGAGATCCAGAGGAACCCCAGATGTGAATAAGCTGGTTGAGTTCCAGACTACCTTGAGAGGTTGCGATCTCAAATGGTACATGAATATCATTGAACCAGGAGTTACAGGGACGCGAGATCCAGCAGAGGGAAGGCGAATCAGCATGGGAGTACACCCAGAAGTTTAAATATTCCATAGGTAGGTTGGAACATCAAATACATGAAGAACATCAAAGGGAGTGGTACATTCAGGGGCTGTTGCCTATGAATCAGATTCTGCTAACACAACAATGGATGGCCACGTTAACAGATGCCTTGGAACAATTGATGAATATTGAAGCCATGGAGGGATACCTCAAGAGCCAGAGAATAACCCAACCCCCAGTAGATGAAAAGCTGGTGCAACTACAAGGGAAGATATCAACACTGACATAAAAGATTTAGGAGTTGACGATACCCAGACCAGGATGACCACAGGTTTGGTGCACTGGATGTTATACAGAAGGTCATCTAGCGAATGAATGTCCAAGAATGAGGGGACTAGGACCTCCTCAGAATCTGATGGTAACCCCACCAGGACTCACGGAAGGAGTTGCGCAAGTGTCGACGAATTGATCATTCCACAACCCTACCCCATATCATGCTTTCCTAGGAGGCTAAACAACACCAACAGTGGAATATTGTGAAATCTTTTGAATCCACGACCATGGGCCAAGACAGTGCCCCATCATGCAGAAATATTCAACAGTACCAAACACAGTAAACCATGAGTTCTGCGCATCCACTACACATCCTACCAATCAATGTAGAGCATTGGACGCACTTATAGATAGATTAGATCGAACAAAATTCAGGGTGAATGAAAACCCTCAGGGACTAGAAAGAGGTCGAGGAGGTGGAGCTGGAGGATATTTTAGAGGAGGAAGAATTGGGGGACGAGGACCATGCAGATGTTATAACTGTGATGAACAATGTCACTTGGCCAGAGATTGTCCTCATCCAAGGCAGCCATGGTGCTCCCACTGCAGAACCAACAGACATGCAACTGAAGACTGTCCATAGCTAATTTCAAAGTGGGAAGACAGAGTACGACAAAAAAGAACTAACCTTATCAGTTCAGAGATCAAGAGGATTTCCAAGGGATAGTTTCCCAACCTTAATATTGTTACTCAAGGAGGAGCTAAGATAAGAGCTGATGCTGATACTCTACCTCAGATCCAGAAAGCAACACCTAAGGGAGACAGGTATGACCCCCTAAAGAAAAAGTTGTTCTTTAATGATGCCTATGAAGTATTCCAGAATATTCCTAATCATGAAATGCAAGAGAACCCCCCCAATCGACTGTTTACCCTAAGATGGCGCAAGTCCCTGCTTCACCCCCTGCACCTAGAAACCATGTAGCCATATCAAGACAGTCTGAGCAATCCTAGAACTTAGTTGATCTTTGGTTTCAATTATTATCTGAGATTCTAGGGAATGACTGACTAATAGAAAAGTTGTGCCATGTGCTGTACCTAGTCTTAGGGAATGAGGAACCTTCAGAAGTAAGGATAAGGGCCAATCTTCCTGAGAAGAGTACTCAAAGAGTGCAGCGAAGAAAATAATGAACTAAGAAAGAATTTCGACTGGTTGCCCAGCTAGACAACTTCAAAATTAAGGACGTTATGTTGGACCTAGGGTCATATGTGAACATTGTTCCTAAGAAGACTTGGGAAGCCTTAGGAAAACCGAGACTGACATATTCCCTAATTTAGTTGAGAATGGAAAAGCAATATTGCATCTTTCCCATTGGAAGATTGAAGAATGCATAAATCAATGTAGCAGGAGTAAAAACAGTAGCTGACTTTGAAGTCATTGAGATCATGGGAGACAAGGACCCCTACCTTGCGCTACTTGGCATCAATTGGGCCTATGATAATTATACAGTAATTGATTTAAAGAAAGATACCATGACTTTTGAAGCTGAGAGAATCAAGGTAGTTCAACCCTTGGATCAATATGTGGGACCCTGGTACACAGAACCAACAATCAATAATATGGAGGAAGGAGACTTAGACCAGTTGTACACTGTAACATCGGGGACATGAAATGATTACATAAACCCTATTGCTGATGGATTAGTAAGCTGGAGAAGTATACAGTCAACATACGAAGATTCAGAACTGGCTTTTGATAGTTGGCAACAAGGGTCGCATGAAAGATTCTCAAGAAGATGCGCAACTGTCAGAATGACCAGATGGGTTGGGACTGAAGTGAGAGGACACCCAGTATATGATGGTACTTCAGATCTAGACAATTTGTTTTAGAATATGGAAGAGAATGTGAGAGAAGATCAAAGAATCTTAGTAGTAGATGTATCCTTTTAGAATAACCCTGCCAGATGGTGGGCCACTCATAAAGCTGGGCTCAGAACTTGGGACAAAGTGAAGAAAGCTATCAAGTACAGTATCTGGAATAAGGAGCAACAGATGGAGACAGATCTCTGAGTCATGCAACCGTTCAGTGGAGAATCAGATCCTAAAATACACATTGAACAGTGTGAGACATAGTGGTAGGCTGTGGAGATACCCTCTCACTTCTGGGTTCAGGTATTTCCCTGTTATCTAGTCCTAGTCCTGAACGTTTGGTTCATACATGAATAAACCAGAAGACAGACCATCGACTGGTAGACACTAGCAACTAAATTTTGCAAAGACTTCTCATTCCCAGGTAAGTACCCCGAGCTTGAACCAACCCTGCAAAAGATTAAAGAACTTCTTTTTACAACCAATGGTAATGAGAGATCAACCTTTGTAGTGTGTCCCAAGCATACCCAAGAACTTCAGACTAAACTCCACTTACCCTTGATTGACAAGCCTATAGAATTTTATCAGATTAGCAAAGATTCAGAAAGCCTAAATGAATTAGAAGGACTGAGAAAACTAGCCATCAGAGACAGAGGGGAGCAGAGAAATCTAGAACACCATACCCAACCAGACCGATAGTTCCTACAACCACCCATTGAAATTGCATATAATCAACATAGGGACTACAGAGTAACCCAAGATAGCCCTGGTAGGAGACTATTGGGATGAGAAAACCAGTCAGGTCATACAAAGTTTACTGAGGGAATGCGAGGATTTGTTCCCAAAGACTTTTTCAGAATTAAAATGAATCAAAGGAGTCATGGGAGAAATGAAGATTGAGTTAAAACCAAGATCCAAGCCTGTGAGACATAGACCATACCGTCTTAACCCAAGAGTAAAAGAGAAATTTAAGAAGGAGATTGATAAGATGTTAGAAGAAGGTCTCATTTTTTTGGTAGAAGAATCAAAGTGGGTCAGCGCGATAGTCATTCAAAGAAAGAAAGACACTGAGGATATTAGAGTCTATGTAGACTACAAAAACCTCAACTTTGCCTATGTGCACGACCCTTTCCCAACACCCTTTACTGATGAGGTGATAGAACAGGTTGTGGGGAATGAAGCATACTCATTTACAGATGGTTTTTCAGGATACCATCAAGTCAAGATTGCTGAAGAAGACAAAATAAAGACTACATTCATTACATAATGGGGATCTTTTGCATACAACGTAATGCCATTTGGTTTAAAGAATGCCCCTGCAGTTTTCTCCAGGATTGTGATAGAAGAATTTAGAGAATTCAGTCACAAGTTTATCGAAGTCTATATGGATGTTTGGACAATATATAGCTTCCTTAAGGAACATGTAGCACTGCTCAGGCTAATGTTTGACAGATGCACAAAAGTTACAAATTTCATTAAATCTCAGAAAGTGTATCTTCTATGTGCCACATGGAAATCTATTGGGCCACATAGTTTGCTGAGAAGGAGTATTGGTAGACCCAACCAAAGTTGTGGTCATTGTCAATATGACACCGCCTAAGAGTGCTAAACATTTGCACTCCACACTAGGACACACAGGTTACTACCGCAGGTTCATTCGAAGAAATTCCAACATTACTATGCCATTGGAAAACCTTTTGAAAAAGGCTGAAATGTTCCAATGGACTCCCCAATGCGATAAAACATTTGAGACACTTAAGGAGAAACTCATTACAACACCGATTTTGATATTCCCAAACTGGGAGAAATAATTTCACGTCCAAGTAGATGCTTCCAGAATTTC
>JASDQU010100568.1:46502-67552 GCA_032191745.1 Picea mariana
ATGTGGGAGGCAAGACACTGCTTAGTATGTTGTGATGATTATTTGTTGTGTGAGCACTAATGGTGTTAGGAAAATGTTTTTCTGAACTGTACAAAAAGACAGTGGCTAAGGAGTGAAGCTCAGTTTTACCTTATGGAATCATGGTCAGGCTAGGGTGTGATCAAGACAAGTAATATTGGTTTTTTTGCATCTATGATTGGGTGGAACGTGGTTGTTCCATTTGTTTCCAGCTTGACTATTACATATATGTATTTTATTTAACCAATTCTGACTCATGTTGGATTATTGATTTGTATGTTAGCTATATGAACACATTTAAAAGGATGTATGTGTACTACATAAGTTAAAATAGTTACTTTCATTACTCATGGATCTCATAATACAGAATTATGCATTTTATTTATAAATAATGAAAAAAAAGATTGTATTACACTCTGTATAACTCCATTAAATTTAAACTTTGAAAATATCCACGGAACTATAGTATAGTCCCTAAATACCTTGCAACCATGGAATATCTAGAAATTTATGCATTAAAAGATGAAATGAATATATTGTTAATCCTATAAAAAGGCATAAATTTAATTCTGATGAGTGAATATGAGTATCTAAAGTAGACCATGGGAAAATTCTTGTAAAATTACAAAAATATACAATAATGGGTTAATCTATATATAATTGCTTTTTCTGGTATTAAGATACATAAATGCCATACGAACAAGATAAACCTGTTTAATTGACTATATGTTCTTCTATTTTATCATTAAATACATGTATGTTACATCAAATATATTTTTGTTGTTTTCCTTGGATCACTACAAAAATAATCAAGTACATAAGTTATTCTTCTACCTTTTGTATAGAATATTACAAGGTTAGTAAGGTTATGTTTTCTCAAAATGCAATATATGAAATTTCATATTCTAGTAAAAGGATAAAACTTATATATAAATGATATTAGACTGGAATATATAAGAAATTCACGCTCTGGTAAAAGTAAAATATTTCAAAGACTTTTAGGTATGTTTATACACATGCGACATCCGGTAGATATGGCACGGATGAAGGGTGAATATATATATATATATATATATATATATATATATATATATATATATATATAAACTTCCAGACTTATAATGAGTTAAAACCCCGTTAACCCTATATCCCTCACGTCAAACTTCTTTGGAAACAAAACATTTGTTATTACCTTGGTTTTCTTAGAGTAGTTATTCATTTGACTTCGCTAAGATCTATGCGTCACAACCCCATTGGATACATTACAAAATTACGATGGTATTATAGGTTGCTTCTCAAAACTTACAATAGAAATAGTTATAAAGTCCATGGCTAAGAAATTTTGAATTCGTATGGTTCTCATATCATAAGCTACAAAGTAGGTTTATGTGTTGTTTAGGAAATAAAACAATAATCCTTGCACCTAAGGTTAAACAATGAGATCACTATTTACAAGAATCAAACATATTCAAATATTGATATTATGGTATGAGGTATATAAAGTTACAACTTTTAAACTAAATACCTTGCTTATCCTTGGGTTTTATGATGATTTTAACTAAATAACGATTAGATGAGAAATGTTTAATGCCTTGGATAGGTCTTGTTAATGTTTCATGGAAACTTGCATAGGACACCTAGCTAAAGCATACATAAACAAAGCTTATCAAGAAAAGGAAGAGAGATAAAACATGAAGAATGAGAATCAATGTATATTATGATCTAATCAATGAGTGAGTGATCTTCACTCATATATGCAATGACATCCAATAATTAGGAATGCATGCATAATACTGATGGTATAAAATTAGAAAGTCTAAAATAGAACTAGTCAGTTAACTCCCACTGAACTAATGTACTGAAAATATAAATTTCTCCAACACCCCCCCTGAACATCACTATGGAGTAAAAAAATGAGTCCCGACTACTAGTCCATATTAGGTACTCATGTACAATGTAACTAATGAACACTGAATAAAAACGAGGAAAGAGGGAAAACCACGTGGGAACAAACCCCCCCCTCAAAAGACAATCTATCAAAAGAAGAAAATGACAGTTGCTAGGAAACTGTGTTCTTCACTACAAGACGATCCCGCAAAGTATGAAACTTCTTCTCATTGAAATTCTTCGTGAAGATGTAGAAATATTTATGGATCTGATGAAGTCCTTTGATAATCAGTCGGGCTTTGTACCTCTTGATCTTGTGGAACCATCTGCACCTGGAAATATTCCTTTCTAGTGGAAGTGGAACCAGATGCCAAGTCTGATTCTCTAGGAGTGAGTCATACTCCTTTTGCATGGCTGCTTGCCATAATATATTTCCTACAACCTTACTTTAGGTCTGCGGATCAATAGATTGAACCATATAGCAATGCATGGGCATCGCAGGTTCTGAAGCTAAAAGTACATGAGAAGGCTCCTCATGATGAGATTGAGTCCTCCTCGAATCCAATGGATTCGTTGCAAGGTTTCCTACTTCCTGAAGTGTGGTATGTGCCTTCTTGGGCATCTGCTAAAGCTTCGACGTTGGCTTCTTATCTAGATGTACTACTGGCTTATTTCCATGTACAAAATATGAGTGTATGGAATCATCTCTGATGTCTGAAACTGATGGAAGCATAGGTGTATATGCATGTTGCACTGGAGGTGCATGCAAAGTACTCTGCTTATTTGTAAGTAGAATAGAGGATTCATCGTCAAAAAACTTAGTGAATTTATACAACCTTGACTTGTGATCCACCTCACCAATTGCAATGATGGAATTGTCATGCATGTCAATTACTGAAACCGAATCTGATGTAAATTCAACCTTTTTACCTTTCTAAGTGATCTGATAAACTGAGAGCATATTCATAGAAATATTTGGAACATGTAGAACATTCTCAAAACTTCCATTGTGGAGTTCCACTCTCCCTTCTCCTGCTACTTCTACTGGAGTACCATACCCCATGAGAATAGGGGGTCTTGAGCATGGAATCAAAGAAGAGAAAAATTTATGATGGGATGCACCAGAATCTATAATCCATGAATCAGACGAGGAATTAATTGCAACTAGGGCATGATGATTATCTTTCTTAGGAGCATGATCTTCTTCCTTCTGATTCTTGACTCCCTCTGGAATGAAGTTTCCAAGGTTGTTTTGTTGAAGTGCCTATGCCATAAGATCGATCTATTTATTCATGCATGTGGATTCTTCATGATTTAGTTTATTGCATTAAGTGCAGTGCTTTCCCTTCTTATTCTTCTTTGAATATGAAGAGTCTTTGGAACCAGAAGAATCGTTAAAGGGTTTGGAGTATCCCTCCTTCTGGTTCTGTTTCTCCTTCTCGTTCTAATTGGATGATCCTTTTCCATCATGCATGGTGAGTGCATGTGCTTTGGGATCCTTGATTAGGCCCATATGAATGAGTTTTGTCTTCTCTTGTGTAATAGACTCAATGAACTGAGCCAACGTAGGCATTTTCCAATTTGTTCCAAAAAGACATCTGCCAGAATGGAAATTGGAGACATATACAGTGTATTCTGATCATATCTTGGCCAAGATTGATAGAATAAGTTGTTTC
The DNA here is from genome assembly GCA_032191745.1 of Picea mariana. NCBI lineage: Eukaryota > Viridiplantae > Streptophyta > Pinopsida > Pinales > Pinaceae > Picea > Picea mariana. Next base: position 50,084 of record JASDQU010100568.1, read on the forward strand.
TCTTGTGTAGACTTTTCAATAACAAATTCACCTAAGCTCAATAGAAAATATTTAAATTTAGTAAAAAAATCATGTATATTATCAAAACTTTTAGGGTCTAAGGTATTCAACTCTACCTCAAGCATATGACCTTGCATCTCATCCTGCTTTCCAAAGATTCCTTCCAAGGTGGTCTAGATCTCATTTGGACTCTCGCATGTGGCAACATGAAACCATAAATCATTGGAGATTAACTCAAGAAGTAGTCATGTGGCCTCATCCTTATGGTTTGCCCATTTGGTCTTCTCAAGCACTGATGTAGGTTATGTTTCTGTCACCATCGTCAAATTATATAGTCCTTTTATTTTGAGTTGGAATGTGGCCTTCGGATTACATTCAAAATAGTTGTACGATGTGATTATTATCACTATACTTGATTGAAGAAGTTGCATCATCTCCATCTCTGCTATTGATACTGAAAAGATATTGAAAACCTAGATCGTGGATTTCGAGATATGACTGACGGTGCTATGACAACTATAGATATGGTAAAACAAATATATCTCCTAAAATATGATGTGAGTTTTGGATATTTTTGGTGAGCATGAGCATCCCTATGTTATAAGTCTCTAGTAAAAATTTCAGTTCGACCCAGATCACAAATTTCGAGATATGACTATTTTACTGCAGAAACCCAATTTTCTAGAGGGCTACTGAATCGTCGCACCCTAGAGAAGGATAAAGTGAGATGATGCTGAATCGTCGCACCATAGTGAAGGACACAATGTGATGATTGTGAAAAACTAAATCATCGCACCCCAGATGAAGAACACAGTGTGACGACTTCGCACCTTAGCTGTGTATAGGTTGTGACAATGCCTGGAAAAAGAAATTTTCTTAAGTCTGAGTGCAACCATCTCACCCTTCGATAGGGATAGGCTGAGATGATTCCAATCATCGCACCTTTCGATAGGGATAGGCTGCGACGATGGCAAAAACTAGGTTTACTCAAATCCTCTTTCACTCTTCTCTAGCTTGTCTGGGTTGCTCCAAGCAGCTCAATGTTGATACCATGTTAGTGTTTCATGGAAACCTGCATAGGAGACCTAGCTAAAGCATACACAAACAAAACTTATCAAGAAAAGGAAGAGAGATACAACATCAAGAATGAGAATCAATGTATATTATGATCTAATCAATGAGTGAGTGATCTTCACTCATATAGGCAATGACATCGTATAATTAGGAATGCATGCATAATAATGATGGTATAAAATTAGAAAGTCTAAAATAGAACTAGTCAGTTAACTCCCACTGAACTAGTGTTACTCCCACTGAACTAGCGTTACTCCCATTGAACTAACATTACTCCCACTGAACTAGTGTGCAAAAAATATAAATTTCTCCAACAGGTCTAACGATAAAGGGTTCAATAAGCTTCTTGAGACAATGTGGATGATGACCATAATTATTACGAGTTATTACCTTAATATATATTTTTTTTAAAGTAATTTTAGAGGTACATTACAACTTAATTGTGAAGTTCTAATGAGATCTGATGCATTAATGCTGTAGGAATTACATTAATATACAAATGGAGATGGAATTACATTGCATTCCCCATCAAAAGGGTGAATATCATGGTTTATCAAAACCATAGGCTCAATATCATTGATTCAATGGAGAAGGTGGATGACCACTAAGATCCACCTGGATCAATCCTCCCCCCTTAGGAAGCAATGGTCCCCATTGCTTTAAGTTCCCTTAGGAGATAGGGAAACTTTTTCTGAATCTAAACTTTGGTGAGCCACTTGGCTTGTTGAAGTAGTTGTCCTGTTTGTACTTGGCTTGTGGAAGGATGTCATGAACTTGTTGGTGGATGTGTTGGATCCATTCAAGAAATATAGTTGCATGATTTTCCTTGGTCTGAGTGTGGGATGAATCTGATGGTGAATATGCAACAAAAATAGATATATCAATGGGGGATAATGGTTGGAATCCCAAGCACACCTGAAAAGGGTTGTGGGAAATAAATCTATGTTGAACATATGGAATAATATTATTCTATGGAAGGGGGCATCTATAGATTGGACCAATGGGTAAGGGAGAACCTAACACCAAGTCAATGGAATGCAGGACGTGGTAGTGCAAAGGCACCCTCGTAGGTGAAGAAAAAATATCTTCATACTCCTCTACAGTCATGTTGACCTACTTCTCCTAGATAGAAAGGCCTTGGGCCAAGGATGTAGTGGTCGAAGTGACCTTCTGTTCACCTTATGACTGGATTATGAAGAGGGAAAACTTTTTGGTCTGAGAGATTACTTTGCAACCTTTTTTTTTCGAGATCAATGAAGTGGCATTAGTTATATCTACCTCTGGCACCCTGCAGAGATGACCTCCCAGAGTAACAATGACATTGGAGATGTCATTACATTACATTCCCCATCAAAAGGGTGAATATCATGGTTTATCAAAACCACAGGCTCATAAACATTGATTTGGTGGAGAAGGTGGATGGCCACCAAGATCCACCTCGATCACAAACTAAGCACATGATATAAATAATTGGAAACACCATTATGAAATTCAATCTTGCCATAACTAACAACAATCAATGCATATTCATCTAATACAACTATTTATTTATTTCTATTATTCACTTAATGAAGAAAATAAAGAAACATATTTATCCATGTGATGGGTGAAACCAGAGTTGACTATCCATTCGCTCTGAGAAGTGTGAGCATGCAAGGCCTGCGAAGCACTAACAAAGAACGCATAGTTATCTACCTTATTTCTGAAGTTTTGTTTTGTAGGCCAATCAATATTCTAGTTGACACATCTTCTTCAAGCTTCTTTACTTTTTTCTCTAGGTCCTCAATATTCTACCAACAAGTCTTCTCCATATCCCAATTTCCAACAATAATAGCATGTCTTCTTCTTTCTACCTTTCTTAGTCAAAGTCTAATTACCACGCTTCTTCTTAAAAATCTAGCCGATGCAATCATGTTCTTTCTCTTGACTACATTGTTTACCTATTTCTCTATAATTCTATCAATCTTTTCCCTTTAGAAAATGGGCTTATTGCTTGACCTCAAGTTTCCCTTTATCATGATATTTTCTTATGCCCTAATAAGTGAACCACAAAAAGAGTAAAAAAAACAATCTTTACCATCATCTTTTTTGGAAGACCAATTGGCATGGAACATCAAACATAACACATCATAAAGTCTCTTTACATTTAACATGATCAATTCTATGAGTTGACCATATTTCTTTGGAAAATCCCTTACACATTCACCTAATTTCAACTAAATTTCATTCACACAGGCTAAGTAATATTCTATTATTTCAAAGGAGAGAGGATCCATAGAGATCAAATCTTTCTCAATCTTCATGTCCTCATTTTCATCGATTTTATCAAATAGAGTATTCAACTTCTTCTAGATAGCATTCAAATAGTCTATCCCACTTGTATGAAAGTGAATCCCCCTATAGATGTAGGATATTATGACTCCATAGCCTCATCATTATTTCCATCAATTGAAAAATTCTACTAGTAATCTTTCAGATCTAGAAACACAATTTGTAGATTGCTAAAGTGATTTACTCTTCAAAAAAGTTTCCATATCTTGTGTCCATATTCCATTATTGTGGCCATTCATAATCATCGACTCTTTCTTGGAACACGATGTTGATCTACAGATTTAATCCTAGATTTAGTTTGCAATTCAAAACCTTGAGTCAATCTAATAGACATATTCGACTTTTTAGGAGCACATGCAACCGATATCCTCCAAAAGAATCTAGACGACATGCTAGATCTCAAACCACTATATTTGATATCATGTTGGAGAACCAAGTAATTAGGTAGATTAGAGAGCTATTTATCCAAGAAGAAGGTGTTTTGTAATGACATTATTACAACACTTAAAGAACAACCAATCATAGCTTAACATACACAAAAGTGTAAGAAACCAAGAAATTTCCACACACACACACAGAGACACAGACACAGACACACACACACATGTATATATATATATATATACATATACATATACATATCACTTGTTATTCATTCACACACACATCCTCATTAGATCAACTCATAATGATATCTTATATATATTGCCCTATGTCGCATGTTGACACCTTGGCACATACTTGCTTGACCTAATAATGGGTGGAGTACCTGGGATGCTGGAAGTTCAGGACTTTAGGAAATTTGGGAGGTTGGAACGCTGGGGTTAACCGATCGAAGACCCAGACCTTCCTGTCCCTGCCTTTGTATTTAATGCGCTGCCACATTTAAGTGTGGACCCTTCGAGAGTATGGGGTTTCAGAACTCTAGAGACTTGGGCATAGTAGGTTAGATAAGTTGAAAGGTACGAAGGCTGAAGCCACATGGTAGGATTCCGAGGCTTCTAGACTTCAGAGGATATGCACGTAGAGAAATGGAAGTTCAGCACCAAATCGTCGAACTCTAAAACCCCTCAAGCCTAGGTGTTCAACGAGGACTAATTGCTGCCTCTGCCCATCTGGTTAAGTATTATGTTACTGTAATAATGTATCTGGCTCCTGATCTTCTTGTTGGTGGACTAATTGGACCTACAAAATCTATGTCCCATTTATCAAACACTTGTAAAGTAACCTGTGGTCTCAGTGGCATCTCATCCCTCCTAGATGTCTTCCCAACTATTTGATGTATGTATGTATGTATGTATGTATGTATGTATGTATGTATACATACACACACACACACACAGACACATACACACACACACACACACAAACACATATATATGTATATGTATATACATATATATCACTTGTTATTCATTCACATGCACATCCTCATTAGATCAACTCATAAGGATATCTTATATATATTTTCCCTATGTCGCATGTTGACATCTTGACACATACTTGCTTGACCTAATAGTGGGTGGAGTACCTGGGATGCTGGAAGTTCAGGACTTCGGGAAATTTGGGAGGTTGGAACACTGGGGTTAATCGGTCGAAGACACAGACCTACATGTCCCTGCCTTTGCATTTAATGCACTACCACGTGTAAGTGTGGACCCTTTGAGAGTCTAGGGTTTCAGAACTCCAGAGACTTGGGCATAGTAGGTTAGATAAGTTGAAAGGTTTGAAGGCCGGAGCCACATGGAAGGATTCTAAGGCTTCAAGACTTTAGAGGATATGCGCGTAGAGAAACGGACGTTCAATGCTGAAGCATCAAACTCTAAAACCCCTCAAGCCTAGGTGTTAAATGAGGACTAATTTCTTCCTCTGCCCATCTGGTTAAGTATTTTGTTGTTGCAATAATGTATCTGGCTCATGATCTTCTTGTTGGTGGACTAATTGGACCTACAAAATCTATGTCCCATTTATCAAACACTTGTAAAGTAACCTGTGGTCTCAGTGGCATCTCATCCCTCCTAKATGTCTTCCCAACTATTTGATGTATGTATGTATGTATGTATGTATGTATGTATGTATGTATGTATGTATACATACACACACACACACACACAGACACATACACACACACACACACACAAACACATATATATGTATATGTATATACATATATATCACTTGTTATTCATTCACATGCACATCCTCATTAGATCAACTCATAAGGATATCTTATATATATTTTCCCTATGTCGCATGTTGACATCTTGACACATACTTGCTTGACCTAATAGTGGGTGGAGTACCTGGGATGCTGGAAGTTCAGGACTTCGGGAAATTTGGGAGGTTGGAACACTGGGGTTAATCGGTCGAAGACACAGACCTACATGTCCCTGCCTTTGCATTTAATGCACTACCACGTGTAAGTGTGGACCCTTTGAGAGTCTAGGGTTTCAGAACTCCAGAGACTTGGGCATAGTAGGTTAGATAAGTTGAAAGGTTTGAAGGCCGGAGCCACATGGAAGGATTCTAAGGCTTCAAGACTTTAGAGGATATGCGCGTAGAGAAACGGACGTTCAATGCTGAAGCATCAAACTCTAAAACCCCTCAAGCCTAGGTGTTAAATGAGGACTAATTTCTTCCTCTGCCCATCTGGTTAAGTATTTTGTTGTTGCAATAATGTATCTGGCTCATGATCTTCTTGTTGGTGGACTAATTGGACCTACAAAATCTATGTCCCATTTATCAAACACTTGTAAAGTAACCTGTGGTCTCAGTGGCATCTCATCCCTCCTAGATGTCTTCCCAACTATTTGATGTATGTATGTATGTATGTATGTATGTATGTATGTATGTATACATACACACACACACACACAGACACATACACACACACACACACACAAACACATATATATGTATATGTATATACATATATATCACTTGTTATTCATTCACATGCACATCCTCATTAGATCAACTCATAAGGATATCTTATATATATTTTCCCTATGTCGCATGTTGACATCTTGACACATACTTGCTTGACCTAATAGTGGGTGGAGTACCTGGGATGCTGGAAGTTCAGGACTTCGGGAAATTTGGGAGGTTGGAACACTGGGGTTAATCGGTCGAAGACACAGACCTACATGTCCCTGCCTTTGCATTTAATGCACTACCACGTGTAAGTGTGGACCCTTTGAGAGTCTAGGGTTTCAGAACTCCAGAGACTTGGGCATAGTAGGTTAGATAAGTTGAAAGGTTTGAAGGCCGGAGCCACATGGAAGGATTCTAAGGCTTCAAGACTTTAGAGGATATGCGCGTAGAGAAACGGACGTTCAATGCTGAAGCATCAAACTCTAAAACCCCTCAAGCCTAGGTGTTAAATGAGGACTAATTTCTTCCTCTGCCCATCTGGTTAAGTATTTTGTTGTTGCAATAATGTATCTGGCTCATGATCTTCTTGTTGGTGGACTAATTGGACCTACAAAATCTATGTCCCATTTATCAAACACTTGTAAAGTAACCTGTGGTCTCAGTGGCATCTCATCCCTCCTGGATGGCTTCCCAACTCTTTGACTAACATCACACTTATGACAGTATTCCTTTGAATCCTTATGTACTATGGGTCACCATAATCCTGCGTGTAATACCTTCTACGTGGTATATTTTCCTGTGTAGTGTCCTCCTGCAATTAATTCATGTGCTTCTGCCAAAATAATTGGTCTTTCATGCTCCATCACACATCTCCTCAAGATGATATCTACTCCAAGTTTGTATAGATGAACTGCAATCAAATGATATCTACATCTCTAAACACCAAATTTTTCTTTTGCGTAGTTGTAAATTCTCTTGGTTCAAAGCTTGTACTAAAAAACTCAATGATTTCAACAAAAGATTCATCTGCAATTTGTACTGAAAACAATTGTACATCTGGGAATTTGTCTTCCAAGTTACCGGGTTCTTCTCCATTTTTTATCCTGGACAAGTGATATGGTCCTTCATTCAATCTTCCAGGATTTACCACAACTTCAAATTCAAATTCTCGAAATAATAATATCCATATACATATCCTTCCCCCCAACACTAGATTATTAACTAAGTATCTTAGAGTTGAATGATATGTAAACATCTTAAAGTGTTGTCCCAACAAGTAATGTCTGTATTTCTGTAAAGCATACACCATTGCTAATCCTTCTCTTTATGTAGTGTTGTAGTGTTGCTCTGACTCTGACAACTTTCTGTTTGCAAATGCAATAAGGTGATCTCTATCACCTTCTCCTGGATGTGTTAATACCGATCCTAATGAAATTGCAGATACATCTACATGCACATGAAATTCTTTAGCCCAATATGAAAATACTAAAATTGGTGCAGTAACCATTTTCTCCTTCAAAATGTCTAGACTCTTCTGGCATTCATCATTCTATTGGCACTTAGTATCCTTCTTCATCAACTTCTCCATTGGAACAATAATTTGTGCACATCCCCCGATGAATTTTATGTAGTACCATGTATGGCCCAATGTACTCTTCAATTGTCGCACTGACTTTGGTGATGGTAAGTTAACTATTACAACAATTTTGGCATGATTAACCAGTAGACCCCGTTTACACACCACATGCCCTTACAAAATGCCAAAAGGTGCACTGAAAATACACTTCTTAATATTTAGTGAGATATGACACTGTCTGCATCTATCCAGCATCAACCTTAATACTTCAACATGATATTTCAACAAACTGAACACTATCCAATCATCCAAGTAAACCTCCAAAAATGTGTGAATAAAGTCCTTAAAATATGATACTACTACTCTTGAAAAAATGGCTGGTGCATTCTTCAATCCAAATGGCATAACTGTATACTGAAATGAGCCCCACTCTGTAGAAAATGTTGTCTTGTGTCTATCTTCTGACGCAATTCTTATCTGATGATAACCTGAAAATCCATCTGTAAAAGAATAAGCTTCTTGATCCCCTACATTTTCCAAAACTTTGTCTGCAAATGGGTTAGGAAAAGGATCATGTAGGCAAGCATCATTCAACTTTCTCAAATATACACAAATCCTGATCCCTCCTTGCTTCTTTTCTTTCACCACCATGGGATTGATCCATACTGACTCTTCTACAGGTTCTATAACACCAGCTTCTAGCATCTTGTCAATTTCTATCTTTACCTTCTCTTTGTATATTGAATTCAATCTGTATGACCTTTGTCTGATAGGTCTTGCTTATGGTTTCAATGGGATTTTCATCTCTCCTAGCTCTCCTTCTAGCCCCTTCATCTCTGCAAATGTTGCTGGAAATAAGTCATTGTACTCGTGCAATAATTCTGTGATTCTTTCTACTGTCCGATGATCCCAATAATCTCCGATGCTATCCATCTTTGGGTTATCTGTAGTTACAATGTTGAACTTCTTAATATTTAAAGGTGCAACATAATCTTCTAAGTCCAGCTTGGGACCTTCTACTTTTGTTTCCCCTTCTACCTATGGGATCTAGATATTGCGTGGATTATCTTCTTCAGGTTCTTCTGCTTCTGCTACATGATAACACTGTAGCAATTGTTTGACTGTCTGACTAGACTGCCTCTGAGATGTTGGAATTATTTCAAACTCTGGTTCTTTAAATATCCCATATCTTACCACTTTCAATGTTGTGTCCATCTCTGGATTGTCATGTTCAAAGGAAAATGTGACTACAAATGTCTAGTATATTTCTTCCCAATTAGAATTTTCTATGCATTGTTCTTGTTCTGTGTACCAGTTCTTCAGAATCCATTCTAGTGTATGAATAAAATGGTGTGGCCATTATTATGGTGGTAGTAATCTCCACTAAACTATGCACTTCTCTACATGCTCCTGGGGTTGTCCAAATCCTTCATATTTTTCCTCATATTTGTGTTTCTGTTCTACGCCGAATCTGATGTGCAGTAACCTTTTGCACTGGAACCAATTGCTGATCTTCTCCTTGTGTGTACCCCACCATCTTGAAGGTGTAGCTTTTAAAGAAATATCCAATGATGGTAATATCTGATTTTCCATAAATTCTACCTCATATTTCATCAAAAATTATTCTAAATCATTTAATCCATAGGGAGTGTGAGGTTCTCTTACCTCTGTACCAACCCATCTCATCGCGCGCGCCATTCTAGCATATCTCTTGGTAGATTATTCATGTAATTTTTGTCTCCAGTTTTCCAGTCTCGTGTCAGAGTCTAAAGCACACGAACTAATACTCTTCCAACTGAGCATGCCATTTGCAGTTGGGTTGATATAATATTCTTCTCACACGAAAGTATTTTATAGCTAATTCACATATTCTGTAAGAATATTATCCATCAAAAGTTTCACATACTTGCCTCCTTCTAAGGGATCCAATGGCACAATAAATCTGTATTCTCTGGAATCAAATATCATTTTCCTTGTCTTCAAATTGATATTTTCCTGGTTGTCAAAGGCCCAATCTAGACCCAACAATGCTAGATATGGTGAAGTATTGTCCACTACATGGATTATTTTAGGGGCTAAATTTCAATCATGGGCTAATTTTCCATTGTTTTTCCAAAAGCGAGATTCACTATTTTAAAAATGATTCGCCCAATTTCTATAGGATAAAATTATTTTATCTTAAAAATCGCCAAAATTTTATAAAAACTATATAAAATCCTTAGAAATTTGAATATTTTTACAAAAATATCGCCAAACATTTATAGTTGGCATATGAAGGATTAGTAAGATTTGCCAAGGTTTATACATTTTAAAATAAATTTCCATCCTTAAAATCATCCCTGGTCCACTATGTCTATGACTTCAAAGTTATCCATGGTGCACACACCATATAGATATACTGGAATCCCCTTCAACCTTCCTATTGGCACCACTTTGCACTGATTTTACAGCTTCAACTGAATAGGTGAATACCCTAATTGTGGTTCTCCCATAGCTTCCCAAGTTTTCTTTGGCAGAACATTGACTTCAGATCCTAATTCTAGTATAATATCCCCCATATTGAAATCTCCTATGTTGGAATTCAATCTGAATTCCCTACTGGTTCTTCTCTTCTTTCAGAGTTGATTTACCCTTTTTACCCCCTCTTCTCCAGGATTACACTTTTCCAATAAACCTAGTATTACTTGTAAGGAATTTTTATCACTCAACAATTTGACACAAGCTCCCAAAAAGTTTCTTAAGTTACTTACTTATTCTAAAGACTTCTCTTGATTGGTTTGATCAAATAATGAGGGCATGTCATAGAATGATATCTCATCTACTGGATTTGTTCTTGAAGTGGACACAATATTTTACCTCAAGATTTCTTTTCTAGCTTCTTTGAATATCTCTTTCTCTTTGTGTGCATTAAAATTCTGCTATGACGTTGTATTCTTCCTAACCCACTGATATGGGTTCCAATCCTTCTTGGTTACATCTTCTCCTTTCTTGGCTTCACCTCTAGTCACTATGTTAATATTTTTCCCGTCTTATTCTATTTTTTCCACCCCAATCCATTGTACATTCTGATTAGTCTAGTTCCTCTTGTTCTGTATTTTTATCAACAGTGTTGGTGAGTCCTCTATTTCATGGTCTGTTGTGCGACAGTACATACATGTTGTAGGTGGTCGTGGGAAGTCTCTTGCATAGTTCCATGGTTTCTGATAGTTATGACACACTATTGGTCCCCGACCTCCTCCAAACACTTTTCCTGCACAACCTCCTCCTCTGTTTCCCTGATTATCTCTGTGTAGTGTGTTATACCGAGGTCCTTGATTGTACTGTGGTTGCTGGTTATTATATTGCTGTGGTGCTGTGCACTTTTATGCAGGGTTATACTGTTGTTTCCCTTGAAAATGTTGTGCATTATATTGTGGTTGTGTTGAAAATTGCTGCACGAGATTGTACTATGGTTGCTACACAATGTTATACTGTGGTTTCTACACAGATTGTTTTATTACATGTTCAACCTGCACCCTGTATGTATCTGAAATTCTTTCTTTCATCGTCTCCAAGGTTCTACAGTCTTGGTATTCATGTCCAACTGACTTACAAAAGTTGCAATATGTACTCTTCAGAACCATTTGATATTTCTGCATCAAGGGGAAATGCTAGGGATCATGCCCATGTGTTTTGAAAATCTCACACCATGGTCCTCCAGGGGCCAAAGGGTTTGGCATACCAACTCCAATATACTGTGAAAATAATGGACACTAATTCTTGTGATGTCCTTCTATCCCGCACCTTGTACACCAGACATCTTCTCTTTTCTCCTTTCCTTTGTTCCGATTTAACTGGAATTTTTAATTCTTCAGATATTTCTTCAACTCTTCCACAACTGGATCTGTATGCTTATATTGGTTTTCCTCTAGCTATAAGGCTTCCTGCAGGGCCTCACCCTGACTTTGGAATTTCTGCTGTCTCAAAGGACACTTCAAGTGTGGAAACAAAGAATTAACAAACAAATTCCTATGTTGTGTATCAGTAATAGTATACTTCAACTTACCTTTTAATCTCTTGAATTTTTGGTCCACTTCTGTTGGGGCTCAGAAATGTCCTATTTCCATCCACCTTTCCCTTCATTATTCTTCACATTTCATCGCCCCATTAACCTTTCACAATATCATTTCCATAAATATACTTGGGTTTCACCTTATTGTTCTCCACTTTATTCATTTTAGTATTAAAAGGGAATTTGTGATTAAATGTTAGAAAATTGACATGTTTTCATATATATCTAAAAAATGTGTGAGCTTTGTAATGTGTAGGAATATGAGAAGGATTAACTCAAAAGGACTTCTCGAATACTTCCTCCACCATTTCAATATTTGAGGAGATAATTCAAGCCCATTCCAAGGAGAAGATCATGGAGATTTTGTTGGAAATATTATCCAAGATATATGAGAGATATGTGTGAGGATTTGAAGGGATTATATTTTGTAATAATGGGAAATAGGTTGAGAGAAAAGTGGATCTGTAATTATGAGATGATTATTTTATCTTCAAGGCTCTCATGTATAAAAGAGAGTGCTCTCTCTTCATGAGAAATCAATTAGAGGTTGAATAGTTGAGTAGTAATTAGGATGACAAAGAGAGTAGTCATTAGGAATTAAAACAGAAAGGGATTCTTAGCTTTGACTCATGGTTTTGGTTTCCATGCTTTCATTATTTTGTTATGAAGATTGATTTGATTATTGTAATGTAAGATCGCTTCATTGGCGTGAGCTCACATAGTGTCATTCAACTCTTCACATGTATTTTCTTATTCCTTCATGTAGTTTTCCATTCTTAGATTAATTTCATTTATGCAATTTCCCATTCCTAGATTAATTTCATTTACGCAACTAGATTAATTTAATTTGAAGTCGTGTGTTTCAATTTCCTGCATTAGCTTAATGATTCAATTTCAATCATAGCTTAAACATTAGATTAGATTAGTCCCGCTTCAATATTTCATATACTTTGCATGTGCTTCGTAAGTTTACGATCCTCGGATTGAAAAATTAGATAGTTGGGCAAGTACTAAAACTCAATTAATACAACATTAGTTCAGCTGAATATAACGACTGTTGTTCCCTTGTCACAATTGTTGTTCCTTTTGCAAGTAGTGCTGTTCATTTGAACGAAACAATTTCCATTCCTTTTGTTATGATTGTTGTCCCTTTGCAGGGGTTGCATCTCTGGAGGATGGGTATTGAAAACAGAAGGTAAGAACCTACGTAGGTGACAAGTAAAACGCTTGTGCCGATGCCTACCTTTGGATGATGCATAGAGGTTATATTTTAGGACATCTTTAGAGCCCAATATTTTGGCACTGTTGCCGGGGAAGCACGATGGATTGAGGTATTAGTTTCTTTTTCATTTCAATTCATGAAAGTGTGATCTAGATGTGTTGGTAAGGGGTCATAAAAGCTCGTGAGAGGAGACTCCTCATGTTCTCCCTACCAACTAGGTAAAAATAGTTTCAATTTCTGCAAATTTCAATTTATGCAAGAGTGTTTAATTCATGCAAGTGTGATCTAGACATGTTGGTAAGGGGTCATAGAAGCTCATGAGAGGAGACTCCTCATGTTCTCCCTACAAAGTAGGTAAAAGCAGTTTCAATTTATGCAAAGATTAGTTTAAATTTTTGCAAGTGTGATCTACATGTGTTGGTTCTAAGGGTCATAGAGCTGCTTCATTGTAGATTCCTCACTGTCCCTACCAACTATCAGGAACATTTTAATTTCCGCAACTGTGAAGAGTAATTTTTTTTTATGTTTTATTTAAGTTTTTTCATTTTGATTTGGGTGCTGTAAGAATCCTTTTTTTTTAACATGGTTTAACAATGAATTTCATCTTGGAACTACTCACTCAGATCCTGGAAGATGTCATGATTTCCTCTTCCTAGGAAGAGGAGATATTGACAAGGATAAAAGATTCAAATACTCCTCCATAAACAATTGAAGATCCAACATCTAAAGACTCTTATGCATCTGATGACGAACAATTGATTGAAAAAGAAATCGAGTAAGATGAAGTGGAGTTACAACATGATCTGAGTGAGGAAAAAAGTGCCTATGAAAGCCTGATCGAACGATGGTTTAAAGCAAGTACTAGGTTAGATTCATTTAGTTTTCCTTTTTATTTTCTTAATTTACAGTTTCAACCGCTAATTTGGCATGTTCATATATATTTCCGATTGTCATTTGCGAAATTGAAAGATAACATATTTTTATTACTGTTGCGTGCATGGCTACATTGGCTGTTTGACTACACGTAGCTAATCTCTAATTTCTAATTAGCATAGAGTAGGTAGGGTAGATGAATAAAACCATGTTTTCTTTCCCCCATTTTTTTATTTTTGTTAGAATAAGTATGCTCTCTTCCACACTTCGTGCGATTGAGAGGATCATAAAGTAGGATGACTGATTGATTTAAGGAAGACTAATTAATTGATGAAAATTTTGTATAATCTGTTTTTCGTCTACAGTTATTTCCATTTGCTCACAAATTTGTAATAAGTTTGCGAAAACAGATAAATACATAAATAAAATTTGAGCATGCTTCTATCTGCAAATCAAGATAATAAAATAGTAAGTACGTTAGAAAAAACATAAAAAAAATGAATAAGAAGGTCTGAAATTTATGCAAGATAAGAGGCAGGTGACATATAACTTATCCAATCTCATTTTTAAACTTCAGCCTAGTTTATTTTTTTGGTTTGTGTGCCATATTCATGCTCTTTCCCCTTATCCTATAAGAAATAACACTGCAAACAAAATATCATAAATCACTGCATAAGTTTGATCAAACAAATAAGCAAATTGCAAATTCTAAATCTGTTATACCAAGCCAAATATTTTCCATATAACTACCTCTACCTCTGTGCCTAGGTTTTTCTTTAATGATGCTTTGTGGATGGGGTAAAATACCTCTTCTCCACTTGGTACATTCATTATTCATTGATAGCAGTGCCCTCCCTAGTCTCATTTTTTTTGCCTATCTAAAAATCCAGTGATACTGGTTGGAAACGAAAGGTTTATGGGGAAAATTTTCCGGATATCTTCCCACCCGTAGATTATCTTAAAAACACCCCATGGGATCATTGTTTAGATCAGAACATTTTTTTATAGCCTTCATTATGAGCGTATTTTCTGTATTCACTTTTTTCTACAGATACTATAAAAAAAACAAAGAAATGTCAAGCGGAAAGCAGCAGAACAGAAGTTTGAGACCATAGCATATCATTATGACATTAAGGATGAATATCAACATTCTATGCCTATGTGGGAGTTCTCTGATAACTATTCGTTAACACAAACCTAGAGATATGGAGGCGGTTACTTATTTTTAGTGATCTAGCAATGAATGAATATCATCTAAAGAAATTTCTACGATAGGGGATCCACTTGGACGTTCAACTGAATAAAGAATTTTTTTGTCGGAGGTTGCCAGACTAAATGCCATTTTCATTTGATTTTGTATTAATTTGATTTGCAGCGTATTCTTGCCAATCTATATTTAATCATACGCAATCCTTTGAAGGAGATAAAACTATCATTTAATTGTCCCATATATATTTGGTTATTAGAGTTTTATTCAAGCGGCCCGCGTTTATACATCTGGATTTTGAAGAAGAAATAATTATAGTTGGTTCTAACTTTGATTAGCATTTATCTGACCGTTTTGTTTTGTAATAATGGTTGGCAATCAATGAAGATTTGGTATCATCTCCAAACTGTCAACCCTCATGCTAAATTAGGTTTGCTGCACTCCACAAAATCGAAAACTATATCCAAACTTTTCGTTACTAAAATGTAGAGGACGTTGTGGAAGCCCTTGAATCACTAAATGGTGCACGATTTCATCAAAGATATATCATTGTCCAGTTCACAAGGGTTGAATATGGGTGAGGGGGTTATATACGCGATAGGTATGAAGGAAAGACATATTATCATCGAGAGACACAGAGATATCAATGTCACCCATGGCCCAGAAGTGGTAGACAGTTGGCCTGGATGCATTACGCGTGATAGGAGTTGCAGTCACAGTAGAAGCTGATTCGACAATGAATGTGGGAGATCCGAATGCTTTCCTGGTCACATTTATTGTTCAGCTCAATCCTACTGGCTAGGTGTCCAAATGGGTAACCATTGTCAATGGATATGTTCCCAGCAGGGCTGAATGGATCTTCTTCATCAAATAGAGGGCTTGAAGAGTTGTGGGAGAATGGAGATCACGTCTCAACAACCACAATGGCAAATGGAAAAATAGTTGTGAATTGGCGAAGGATGGAGTTCCAAGTGTTCAGATGAATATTGGCAAGTTGGTGATCGAAGGACCTTCGACCTCACATCATTATTATAAATATTCGGGAAACCCTTATGAGTCTTCATCATAGATTTAATATTCATTTTTCAATTATTGTTAACTACGGTGTTGTTGGACAACGTTCAACGTTAATAAATTCGACGGCTGGGAAGATGGGTAGGAACCTGCATTTTCTCTGCTCCTCTACATGCCCGCCGAAGCAATTGGCAAGAGGTTTACAACTCTGGCTCTGGCTACAATCCTGAATATCTATCATTCCATTGCTCTTGTGCTTCCTGATGGGTGGGTTTTAGTAGCCGGGAGCAATCCCCATCAGATTTATAATCTTGCCGCCAAGCCATTCCCCACAGAACTGAGAGTGGAAGCCTACGTTCCTCCCTATCTACATTCCCTCTACGATCACAAGCGACTAGCCATTTACATATTGTACCTTTAAATATTCCAACGTCAATTTGCCACGCGGTCCATGGAGATGTGTTCAAGCCCCCTACTCATTCTAGCTTGCTGTGTGTGTATCTTTTAGCGGTGCACAAAATTCTCCAACTGGGGATGAGATCCAGGTTGTTGGAAGGATTTCACATAAAATGATTGAAGCGGCTATGCAGTCATTTGTAAAAGGAAAGGTCCAGACAATCAGGCAAGGCTATCTATCGAAGTGTTCCTAAAATTTGAGAGGTGATTGGAAGAGGAGATTCTTTGTTCTTGATAGCCGTGGACTTTTGTACTATTACCGCAAACAATGGGGAAAACCAATGGGAACCACAAGTCACCACACTACTCAAAGGGGTCATCATGCAACTGATCATGTATCTGGCTTATTTGGTCGTTTTCTTTCATCTCACCACCATGGGCCATCGTAAGATGAGAAGTCTGTTCCATTACATCAACTATTAAGGTGGATGCAAAACAGACAGATTTGCAGTTTTATTTTAGGATAATTTCACCATCAAAACACTATAATTTACAGGCAGAGAGTGCAATAGATCGTATGATTGGATTGAGAAAATTACATGAGTAATTGCTTCACTTCTGTGTTCTCAAATGTCATAGTAGAGACTGCCTTGTAGTCCAATGAGAAGTGGACATCAATGCACGGCCAGTGAGAGAAGCTCATTAGGTAGCTCTTCTGATTTTGATCACACAATACTCGAAGATAATGGATTACAAAATTGTAATCTTATAGGAGATTAGACTTACAATGTTGTACCCCCGGGCTACATAAAATTCTGACACATTCATGGTGGCCTGCACTACAGGTATAT
>JASDQU010100568.1:67692-94643 GCA_032191745.1 Picea mariana
ACTCGAAACCTCATGGAACTTCATTTTCACGGCACTTGCCAATTGAGCTGCCCCCCCGGGGGCTATTCTTTTGTTTTATTATAAAACAATAATAATAATAATAATAATAAATGTTTGTTTTATTATAAACAATTTCTTTTTTATAAAAAAAAAACATATATTGTTTGTTTTTATTTCTTTTGTTTTATTATAAACATATTAAAAAAAAATCATATGTATATAGTAATAAAATTAGGTCAAACATAAAAATAATAAAAAATAAATAAAAATTCATAAAAGATAAAAAAAAATTATAAAAATTAAAACCACAAAAACAAATAACATTGCAAATGGACATTTTTATAAATTCCTGAAAACAAATGGAAACATGTTTTTGCGATTTTACACTAAGAAAGCAATCAACGATGAAACAAGCGCGTGAAATGATCACGACAAGAGGTATAAAACACAATTAATTTACTTTGTCGCATTTGTCATTCTTTTTGCATGTTATATTTTCGAACATCTCACAAGTTTTCATGCAGGATTTGTACTAAGTTTTTTCAGGAGCGCAGTTGATCGCATCTTGCTGCTGAAGTGATTTTCAAAAATCACAAAAACATTTGAGAAAAAAAAATGTGTCTTATTGACTGCTTCAAGGAGATGATTCTCATCATAAACATCATGAAGCTTGTTACATAGAAACCTCATTCATAAACCCATTTTGTGTCATGAATTATTTCCCCGCATTTCTCCTTCAAAGAATAATTGTCATCCCTGTGTTGAAGTCCATCTTCCATTAAATTATCCTTCATGATTTCGCACACGCCTATCTTTCTGAGTCACAAACATCTCTTTAGATTTTTTTAGTTCAGTTTTCCTTGTCAATAAAACTATCCAGCTCCCTTTCCATGACTACATTGCCTTTCCATACACACTGTTGCTACTGAGATCTTTTCATTTATAGTCCTACCACTCTTTTTATCAGAACTCGCGTTGACTGATGTGGGATTCCTTAAGGCCCACCTTTCAACAAGTCTTGCCCCATCAACCTCAACACCTTATCTGGGATATAGACTAGAGTCCATTTTGAGTACTTGGAGGCTTGCATGCCTTAATGGCAAGTTCTCTCGCTAAAAATCATGGGAATACATCAATGTCCCTTGATCATCAGATCTTGCAAGTGGCTTGACATCAGCTCATTCATTTTCACTTCGCAAGCTCTACTTGGGTACCTTGGCACTCATTGACATCAATGATGAGTTGCCTCGCATTGGTTAACAACATTCATCATTGGTCGGTAATCCAATGACTTCTTTTCATGCTCGACATCGACACATTAATTCGCATGATTAGAATTTTACCATCAGATTTAGTAGCGGGTGAAGACTATAAATTTTTTATGACTCTATCAATAGTTACATCAGAATGACTTCATCTATATGAGAGTACCACAGTTCTACTTTCATACTTCTCTTTTCCATGATTCATTCAGTAGCAGTTCATATTCCTCCACTTCACATTCTCTGATCTAGCAGACAATAGTCGCCGCTACAACAAAAATCACTTTTCAAATGATCCTGAAGTAGTGACATCTTCCATGCTCCAATAGCCGCATCAGCCATATTCCTATTTCATATTTCATCAACATTTTGGGTAAGTGGAGGTATGTTATTTTCTAAACTTTAATCATGTAATTCCTCAACTGCTAGCAATGAATAATTTGGAAAATTCCCTCACCCAGTTCCCTTTCCTTTTCACTTCTATGACTTATGCCACGTTGCATGAGGACATGCAACAAGTTCAGTTGGGGGTAGGGGACTTTATTCACTATTATCACTCCATTTTTCCACTACCATCATTCCATTTTTCGTCTCATTTACCATTTATGAACATTTATTTTCCAACATTTCTTTTCCAACAATACTCTGTTGTGCTTTTCTTTATAAGCACTGATATACATATTGGCATGATTCACAAATATACAAAAAAGGGATTTATTACACTTAGTGATGTTCCCTTATTCACATTGATAGCATATATTTTCTAGTAAGAATATGAGAAAATTATTATCATGACAACAAGAGAACAAATAAACGAAATGAATGTTGTTAACACAAGAACCAACATTCTTTATATTCATGGTTGTCACACAAGAACCAACCATAAGAAAATTTCAGATGTTACTCATGTAAATCCCATCCTGGAAACATTCATTATCATCACTCAAAGCCAACATTCAGATGCCAAAATTTCTTGAGAAGATCCATGCATGGTTGCATGAGGACATGTAACAAGCTAAGTTTGGGGGTATGTTGGGGCTCAGAAATGTCCTATTCTCATCCACCTTTCCCTTCATTATTCTTCACATTTCATCGCCCCATTAACCTTTCACGATATCATTTCCATAAATATACTTGGGTTTCACCTTATTGTTCTCCAATTTATTCATTTTAGTATTAAAAGGGAATTTGTGATTAAATGTTAGAAAATCGACATGTTTTCATATATATCTCAAAACTGTGTGAGCTTTGTAATGTGTAGGAATATGATAAGGATTAATTCAAAAGGACTTCTCGAATACTTCCTCCACCATTTCAATATTTGAGGAGATAATTCAAGCCCATTCCAAGGAGAAGATCATGGAGATTTGGTTGGAATATATTATCCAAAATATATGAGAGATATGTGCGAGGATTTGAAGGGATTATATTTTGTAATAATGAGAAATAGGTTGAGAGAAAAGTGGATCCGTAATTATGAGATGGTTATCTTATCCTCAAGGCTGTCATGTATAAAAGAGAGTTCTCTCTCTTCATGAGAATTCAATTAGAGGTTGAATAGTTGAGTAGTAATTAGGATGACAAAGAGAGTAGTCATTAGGATTTAAAAGAGAAAGGGATTCTTAGCTTTGACTCATGGTTTTGGTTTCCATGCTTTCATTATTTTTTTATGAATATTGATTTGATTATTGTAATGTAAGATTGCTTCATTGGCATGAGCTCACATATGTTGTTGTGTCATTCAACTCTTCACATATTGTATTTTCTTATTCCTTCATGTAGTTATCCATTCTTAGATTAATTTCATTTATGCAATTTCCCATTCCTAGATTAATTTCATTTACGCAACTAGATTAATTTAATTCCAAGTCGTGTGTTTCAATTTACTGCATTAGCTTAATGATTCAATTTCAGTCGTAGCTTAAACATTAGATTAGATTAGTCCCACTTCAATATTGCATATACTTTGCGTGTGCTTCATAAGTTTACGATCCTCGGATTGACAAATTAGATAGTTGGGCAAGTACTACAACTCAATTAATACAACATTAGTTCGACCCAATATAACGAATTCCGTTCCCTTGTCACAATTGTTGTTCCTTTTTCAAGTAGTGATGTTCATTTGAACGAAACAATTGCCATTCCTTTTGTTACGATTGCTGTCCCTTTGCAGGGGTTGCATCTCTGGAGGACAGGTATTGAAAATGGAAGGTAAGAACCTACGTAGGCGACAAGTAAAATGCTTGTGCCAGCGCCTACCTTTGGATGATGCATAGAGGTTATATTTTAGAACATCTTTAGAGCCCAACAACTTCCCAGACTAATTCTCCTGGTTTCTTCTTTATCTCTATCATTTCATTCATAAATTGGTCTTTTGAACTTGGCTTCTGAAATTTATTTATTAACTGCCCCTTCACTTCTACTATAGTTGTAGGTGTTCATGTTGGTTTATTTTTTGAGAGACCCATGTACCAATATAATGCACGGTATCGAAAAGTGATTGCTAAGTACACAACCTTTGTATCCTCATTTGTAATCTTCTTTTCTACCCATATCTTCTCACAGATGAACAAATGTTTTTCTAGGTCATCTGACCCATCCCCTCAGAACTCTGGTAATCTGATGGTTGGATATTGTCTTGCCATTATGAAATTTTCTCAACTACCACCTCCATGCAGTGTATAAACTTGACTGCTACTTGCTGAACTTGAACTTCTACTACTGGACCCACGTCTTGAAAAATTATTCTACCACTAATCACTTGTTGGTTAACTTATTTTTCTTCTTCAGTTGTGTTAGTCACACATGGGTTTGTGGGTTCCACACTAATACATATCTAGAATAGAGAGCCTTATTCTGTGCTAAACTGATGACCTTTGGTTTTCCTCTCATATGTGGCACACAATATATCCTCAATTTTCCCCATGACATGAAGATACTCTACCTCTTCCTCATCACTGTCCAAGCCCTCTCGCTCTGCTACAAATCTCTTCTTATTATTCATCCTATAATGGTAGGGTCGTTCATTGCGCGTCACACCTACATTCCTTATGATTTCCTTGGTCTGTTCATCATCCATCATGATTGGTTCCATTTCCTCCTTCTGCTAGCTACTCTCCAAGGCCTTATCCATTTCTCAAATCTTACTTAGTGCTTTCCCCAACTCCCCCATGCACGCAAAGTGATCTAGTTGTCTAATTCCATGGTCATCACACCTTTATCATGTAATAATTTCTTGATCGACATGTAGAGTGACCTTATGTACCTTACTCTAGGCCCCCTCAAGAAATTCTACTTTGCAACAATGTATGACTTCATTGTATCAACTTCAAACTCAATGATAAACCCTGCAGTAATATTGTCTAACCAAAAATACATTGTGCGCATGAATTTATTGTTAACTCTTTCCAACTGCGTGATATTTTCAGCAGTCCACACTACTGGCCTAATCCAGTTAGTCGAATGGTTATCCTTCAATATTAATAACCATTCATGTAATAACTTTGGAAAGAAACAAAAATATGCTTCATGCAAATCAGTAAACACATACCTCTGCAGGTATTGGCGTGGTGTATACCTGGAACCCTTATTGTCTTTCTACGCGAACTCCAACTTATCTGTCTCTAACCAGCATTCAATCTCTTGCTTCATAGGATTTCATGGCCTGAACATCCCTTTCTACCACTACATCTTCTTTACCAAACCCCTTCCTGTCTCTCCTTCTTAGTTCTAGCCGGCAACGAAACCATTTGTTGGACTTATGGGCTGACTTGGGTTCTACCTTAGTTCTCCAACAAAACCCTTATCACCATCGACCCTTCTGGTAAACTAGAAGGCTACACCATGCATAGAGTGCACAATGCAGTCTCACCTGAGATGGTTTATGGGGGACTGCAGGACGCAAATGTCTTCATTCCTGGAAGGGATTGGGGGATGTTCTTTCTTACTTTTGCTTATTTCTACTTAACCATGCATTCTATTATACTATTCAATAGATCCATTCATCCATTCATTCATTTGCATATTTAATCTAATGTGTGCTATAAATAAAACTTCCATTCATCTATCTAACCATTCAAAGATACTGTATAAATAATAACACATCAAAACACATTGCACACATGGTTTTACCGTGGTTCACCCCCCCTGGGGCTACATCCACAAAGATCTTCTGCTTCTCTATTCTTATTCACCAAAAAATAATGTGTGTATTAAATTAGAGTAATGAGGCAGATCAGGATTGCACCAAGCTCCACAACTTGCAACCTGACCCACAACTAATTCTACCTCATCCAAGCTCTATAACTCGAAAAACAAACTTCCAATCTGAAAAACTCCAAAAAAGGTTCTCCAAAATAGATTTTTTGCACTAACTCTCTAATACTCCATGATTATGATTATTCTCTTATGATCTCCTAATCTACCTCATACCCCTTATTTCTATTAAAAAAATGGGTTAGAAACCCTTACAATACATCCCAAAACCCTAACCCTAACTAGGCTATGTTTGTCCTCTTTTGCGCTAGATTTCTGCAAATCTCGCTGCACGTGCTACTTTTCCTCAAAATGTGGCACGCTATTCTTCCTTGCTTGCTACATTGTTCTCCAAATTTTCCTGCTCCAACATCAAGTTGCAAGTTGTGGAGCTTAGTGCGACATTGGTCAACCTCACTCATACATGTGCATTTCATATGCACTTCTGATGTAATGTGTGCATCGCTATGACTTGATGAAGATGAATAAAAGAGCAATGAATGCCAGATATTTGTGGACATAGCTCAGGGGGGTGAACCATGGTAAAAATATGTGCCACTATTTGAAATGTTTATTTTATGTTTTTCAATGGTTTATGATGAATGAATGGATCTGTTAGTGGTAAAATGCAACTCACACTAGAATAGTTCTAATATTTACTGCAGAATGAACTGAAATGAATCTGAATGGTTACATAATGGTATAATAATATATCTCATGAATGTTGAAGTAAAGAATCATGTCTAACATCCCCAAAGAAACATCCCTTCCAAGGATGCAGACATCTGAGTCCTCCAACCACCCATAAAATCCATCTCAAGTGAGACTGCATTGTGCACTCTTGTGCAACGTTTCCTTCTAGTCTCCAGAAGGGCCGATGGTTTGTAGGGTTTTGTTGGAGAACTAAAGTAGAACCCGGGTCAGTCCAAACATATCCAACACTGACATAAATGGTCAAAAAGAAAACAGATGGCCAACTTAGGCTTAACTTCCCTTGAACATATAACACAACACAATGATGACCTGGTAGCATAAACTCAAGAGCACCAATGCCATAGTGTGATAATGCATGAGGCATTTTAAGCACTCTTCGTAAGGACTGGAAAAGTAACCTATTAGTTGAGTATATGCCATACTTATGACATGACTCTTAGACAAGTTATAACCCAACTGTAAGAGAATTATGCAAGCATGTGCTATGTTCAAGGGTGACATGATTGACGACTGCCATTTTTTATAATATAGATGAACGGTAAAACCCCTCTTAAATTTTTGATTTTTTTTTAGTGTCTCCTTCATAGTTTTACAAGCACAAAAGAGTGATAAAAGTGTGCTTGATAATGTCTTTCTTGTTCAATTTTCATGAGTCCAAAAATGAGGTAAAAGTATACTCGTTAGGTGTCTTTTTCATGTGTTGATGAGCACAAAGAAGAGTTAAAAGTAAGATTGTTTGGAGAGACTGAGTGGATGAACAACATGCATTGATGTTCCAAGTGTGTGGAACCAACCTAGGCACAATGTATGCAACATGGTACTGGCAAGTGACGTTGACTCATAGCACCAATTCTGTCCATGGGTATAGTGGTCACCCAACAGAGGTAAGAGAATGTAGATGACTAGAGGTCAAGTGTGGTTGTAAATGGCAGTAAGCAAGAATAAAGAAAACAACAACATGAAAATAGGCACCAAGACATAAAAAACAAAGGCTTGTGTAACCATTAAGTAATATAAAAACATGGGAATCCCCTCAGGATAAAGCCAAAACATATGTGAAAAAAGAGAAATGAGGCTCAATTTTGAGTTATGGTGCATCTATAGGAGGGTTCCCGAGCCCACAATAAGTTGCAACATGGGAACTAGATGGAAATTAGCATGATAACTAGTGCACCCATGGAGGGTAGGCATTACCATTGTTATACAACATTTTGTTGCAACTACTAAAGCTATCTATTCGCTGACACCTTAAAAGCATAATACTTTGGAAGGAGAGTTGATAAGAAGTCATTTGGAAATAGACAACTCTAAAAAATCCCTAAATTGAAGACTTGTCGCGATTTTCACTCTATCAAAGAGAGACATATTTACTTGTCGCAGTCTGCTTCATTACCCAGTTTGACAACATCACTTTTTTCTCAGATTTAAAGGTGCGACAATTTTTTTTACGTGGGAAAAAGAGGAGAATCTCGAAGATTCTAGATGAGAAGCTTCCATGATGAGTTTTCTACCGATTGATGTGGATCTCACCCACCTCTCTTGATTTGGTGAGATCCTAACCTCCTCATGGCTTCCTCTCTACTCTGTAAAAAGAGACATCTTCCAAAGGAAAAAGGCTAGAAAGAATAGAGAAATAATGAGATTAGGATGAATTGAGGAACAGATTCAGATTTGTAATTGAGAGTTTGTGAATCTCACTTTGGCCATAAGAGATTTAGTTGTGCCAAAGTACTTTGGTGATGATGATGGAATTCATGGAAGCTATGAGGATATTGAAGCATTGAACTGCTGGAAGGAGATTTTCGACTCCAAGGCACCGATTGTAAGTTGTTTCCTAATTATTTAACATAGTGGTACATTTTCCTTTCCTAACCAAGATTGTCAATGATCTTTGTGTGTATTTCTCCTTGACTATTTACATAGGTTTATTGAGATATACAAATATTGGTTGCTTCACTATTTTGTTTGTTCCTCTTTCATATCTTTGCTGTTATGAAGTATTTGATTGATAACTTGGAGTTAAAACTTACGATGAAAAATGGCTATTAAAAGGTATGTACTTATATCTTTTATGTTTCTTTTGAACCTAAGGAAAAGAGTTTATTCTATTTTTTTTGTTCTTGTCTCGTGTGCCCAAACTAGGGACATTGGTCTGTGTCCACACTCATTATTTTATCCACAACAGCAATGTAGGTGACGATGTGAAAATTAGGGAATGGCTAATCGTCACAACCCGAAAGGATAAAATCTAAGGCTTTGTGATGGAAGAATGGATGGTTAATAATGCAAGATGGTGTTGTGGTGAAATACCTGTCTCTATATCCCTGTTTTAAACAAACATATCAATTTCATTGGGTGTTTCCAAAAAATACTAAATAAAATGTCTCCAAAGTTTTGATCCACAACACTAGTCCATAAATTAATAAGTTTGATAAAAACCTATGATAATAACTTGTGTCCAAAACTTTAAAAACATTTTTTTTTATATGCAACATGGTAAAAATCATTACACACAAAATATCTTATGTAAAGTAGAACCTAGTGCTAGGCTTAGGCCAAGGATATTTGTTGTCACTAATGAAATCATGGGTTGTTGTCAGTACCATGTGGCACACTATGCCAGGGCCAGGCCACATAGGATCGAATATCTGTGTACAAAGACACTCATAATGAGTAGTTTCATGAGCTATTGTATCTCCTTGATGATGCCCATCAATACAAAAATTAGGTACAAAACATTGATCTTTGGTTTTATTGAGAGAAAATAATTCAGTGGAAATTCACTACAAGGAGAACACCTTCTAGCAGAGGTTTTTGTGGAGGTTTTTAGTGTAACAAAATTTGGCAAAAATTTCAAAAAATCTTCCGCTACAACTTCCTCTATTGGCTATAGATATTTTAGTGGATGTTCTATATAACTAAACAAATTTGGATGGGAAAAGGTTATTTTTTTGGTGTGTTTCTTGTCAAAACGAACCGGTGCAGTATTGAAACACATGCACCGACACATTAATATAATCAAACGCATTGATACAACAATTTAATAAAAACTCCTCGGATTTAAATATAATAAAAAAAACACCCCGGTGTGTTTATAACTAATGCACACTTGTTCCCCCTTTTTCGTCATATGAAGAGCATCGATGCTCTTATAATTACTATGCACTAGTCCTACGTTCTTCTCTTATGATGCATTGGTGTGCTTTAGTATTTGTCTTCCCCAGTGCGATCAAGTTATAGATAGAACCGGCGATTTAGGATTAGTACCTGCTAGTGTAGTTAAGTTATAGATATCCCCAGTATGATAATGTTATTTAGAGACCCGATGCATGTAATATAGAATGGCCCCCAGTGCTTCTGTAATTAGTATGTATCGATATGTCAGAGGCATGATTTCTAGTATGCTTAGGTGCGTATAATATAGTAAAGGCACAGGTGCCTAAATACTATTTAGCTGAATGGTGCGTATAATAAACATAACATACTGGTACAATAAATTTTTTAGCGCACTGGTTAATATTTCAAACATGAGCACCGTACAATTTTGAAATGATAAATATTATTGTACATTATATCATTTATGGAACAATGCATTTTCTCAATAGTATGTGCCGGTGTGTTATTATAATTAATATGTGTCAAATTATGAGCTTGATTTCTTATGCAGATTAATTCTTTGATTTTCTTCAACATTTTGATTCTTGCTTAATACACTTCAACAATACCAAATCATAATCGAATAGAAATAACTATGTAGATAAGTAAGCATGCACATCAACAACACATATACCCTGGGGAAACCATGTACAGGGAGAAAACCCCCAACAAACGATATTCCTTTATTGCATTAATAATGTAAGATCACTCACAAATATCCACCATGAATGTTATGCTATTAAAGAGCTTGCCAAGATGACTTTGACCTGACAAAGACCTAAAATACCTTGCTGAAATACACCTCTGATATGCTTCCTCTATTGTTGATATACACCACTGATATGCTGCTTGGGTACGCTGCCTCTTTATCATTGATATGTTCCTCTATTTTCTCACCCTTAACTTGCATATCAAAAACTGTGTTGAAGAGAGGGTTCAACCTCTGCTTATATAGGCTGAAGAGGGGAAGAGGAGAGGCTTGAAATAGTAACTTGTTTGCATGATTTAATCATAACTCAGCTTCATACTTTGGTTCGAACTTAGAACTAGACTTGAGACTGGTTACAACTCAACATTATACTTTAGTTTGAAAATAGAACTAGACTTGAGACTAGTATGCTTTAGTTTAAAAATAGAACTAGACTTAATACTTTAATTGCAACTCAACATTACACTTTAGTTATAAAATAGGACTAGACTTAAGACTTTAGTTGCAACTCAACATTACACTTTAGTTCTACAATAGAACTAAACTTAAGACTTTAGTTGCAACTCAACATTACACTTTAGTTCTAAAATAGAATTAGACTTAAGACTTTGGTTACAAGTCGACTTTTTACAAGGCAACTCAAAATTCTCTTCATGGTGGATAATGTTACACGTGCCAATGCATTAGATCAATACATTTATATCATTTGCAATATTAGGAATATCGTTTGTTTCTAGCTCATAGGAATTTTATATTCAACCTAACTTTTGCTAGATGCCTTGTCTTTTTCTCATGGCTCATAGAGGTTGTATGTTCCCCCTGACTTTTGCACTAGTCTATCTATGCTAACAGAGGTTGTACATTCCCCCTGACTTTTGCACTAGACTGTCTATGCTAACAGAGGTTGTACGTTCCCCCTGACTTTTTCATTAGACTCACATAGCATCTCGTTCATCCCGACTTTTTGTTTGACTCATAGAGGTTGTACGTTCCCCCTGGATTTTGTTAATACCTCACAAGACTGGTTGATTCTCCAAATCTCCCTGGCTAGACTCAGGGTGGCCCATATGGCCTCTCATTGGAGAATGACTGTCGATGCTGCCAAATTTAACACTCCCTCTCAGTGAGGGAGTCATTCTCATCCACACCAAGCTTGCCTCTGAGCTGCACAAACTGTCTTGAGGTCAAAGGCTTGGTGACCATATCAGCTACCTGCTCGCTCGTGGCTATGTTCTGTAACTTTACAGTTTTTCTATGGACCAAGTCTTAGATGTAGTGGTACCTCATGTCAATATGTTTTGACCTGTCGTGAAATACCGGGTTCTCTATCAATTTTATGCAACTTTGATTATCACAGTGAACCACCGTCGTCTCGATCTTGTCACCAAACAACCCATAAACCTATTTTCTGAGCCATACTGCTTCCTTACTAGCATCACTTGCTACAATGTAATCAACTTCTGCTGTACTCTATGCAATGGATCCCTGCTTCCAGATTGACCAAGAGATCATAGCAGATCCTAAACTGAAGTAGTATCCGAAAGTACTCTTCCTATCCATTGGGCTTCTTGCTGACTCAGCATATGCATACCCATGCAGAAATAAACCACCACTGGATGTATAGCTCAGACCATAAGTAACGGTCCCTCTGAGATATCTGAAGATGTGCTTTTCTTCCACCCAGTGTCTCTGTCTCGGTTTAGTCATGAACTGACTCATTGCAATCACTTCATAGCATATATCTGGCCTAGTGTGGATCATGTACAACAATGATCCAATCAGCTGCCTATACATGGTGGGATCCACCAAATTTGAACCTGTATCAGAATCATGTGGCTTCCTCAGGTTGGTAACCGTCGGAGTAGACATGGATTTGCAATCCCTCATACCAAACCTCTTTAGTACATCCACTGTGTATTTTCCTTGTGCCAGAAATATCTCACCCCGTCTTTGCCATAATTCCAATCCTAGGAAGTAATGCATCAAGCCTAAGTCTTTCATCTCAAATTCTGAGGTTAGCTCCCTCTTACACCAGGCTATTAGCCCTTCATTGCCTGTTAGAAAGAGATCATCAACATACATGATTAGTATAACAGGTTGGTTACCTCTTACCTTGAAGTACAAATTTGCATCAACATCACTTTTCTGAAATCCTAGGCTTTTAAGAAAGCCATCAATCTTGTCATACCAAACTCTGGGAGCCTGCTTAAGACCATACAAGGAATTCCTTAGCTTGCATACATGAGTGCCTTTTTTATGCAATACAAAACCATCTGGTTGTTCCAAAAAAACCTCATGTTCAATCTTTTCATTTAAGAATTTTGTTTTTACATCCATCTGATGTAGCTTCCAACCAAGAATGAGAGATAAAGAAATAATAGTTCGAATGGAGGTATACCTGGCTACATGGGAAAAAGTCTCTTTGTAGTCGATTCCTTGTTTCTGAGTGAAGCCTCTGGCTACAAATCTTGTTTTTAACTTTTCCACACTTCCATCAGCTTCATGTTTGATCTTATAGATCCATTTGGAAGAAACCACTGATTTGTCTTTTGGCCTCGACACAACGTCCCAAACATTGTTCTTTATAATAGACCTGTATTCCTCAAGCATGCCATCCTTCAATTCTTGTAATTTATCTTCTTCTTCAAATGAAGAAGTTTCATCATCACTAATGATGCTCAGCAGTGCAACATAGCCTCCAAACCTATGAGGCCTCTTCCTTTCCCTGAAATTTCCTTTGGGAGAAACTATCCTTTCTACTTTTTGCACTATTTATTTAAGCCACCCTGGATTCCTTTTGGATGGAGGTTCTTCAAGATTTATTTCTAACAATTTAGAAGGTTCTAGGGGCTCATTACTTGGCCCTTCACGAGGTTCCTCCCTATGATCATATGACTCTTCATTTTCAGAAGAGGGTGAAGTTGGCTGAACTGCTTCTGATTCCCACTGAAGCTCTCTAGATTTTTTAAATGCTACTTCCTCGTGGAAAGTCACATCTTTGCTTACCTCTATTTTCCTCTGACCTGGTACATAAATCTTGTAAGTCTTGGAGTTCTCACTGTACCCCAAAAAAACCTGTTTCTTCCCTGAGGGTTCCATCTTTGTCCTCTTTTCCTTAGGGACATGAATATACACAGGACACCCAAATATTCTTAGATTCCCTACTTTAGGTTTGATCCTTGAGAAGACCTCTTCAGGAGTCTCGTCCTTCAAGATAGCATGTAGACACCTGTTTTGAATATACATGGAAATGGATGTAGCTTCTGCCCATAAATAATTTGGCAGATCCTAGTCAAACATCATTGCTTTCGCTGCCTAAAAAATTGTCCTGTTTTTCCTCTCATCAACTCCATTTTGCTGAGGGTTATATGGCACGGTCAACTGTCTCTTGATTCCTGCTGACTTGCATAAATCCTCAAACTGAAGAGATTCAAACTCTCCTCCATTTTCTGTTCTAAGGATTCTGATGTGTTTCCTATCTTCTTTTCAATAAAGTCTTTATACTCTTTGTATTTATCAAATGTGTCACTTTTATCTTTAAGGAAATATATCCAACATTTTCTTGAGTAATCATCAATAAAAATGACATAATACAAACAAACACTGAGTGAGGGAGATGACATGGGACCACATACATCATAATGAACTAGTTCTAAGATTCCATGAGCTCTGTTGTCACTACTAGGAAATTCTTTCTTTATATTTTTACCTAGCATGCATCCCTTATACATTTTATTTTTACTAAGAGAAATAGAGGGCATGCCACATACCATGTTCTGTAGATCTAGAAGAGCTTTGTAATGAATATGTCTAGGTATTCTGTGCCACAACTCACTGGAGTTAGTTGCACCATGAGCCAATGCCTGAAATGACTGTCCTGACATGACGTATAGTCCTCCACTGCGAGTTCCAATGGGTTCTGCTGTACTTAAGTGGCTACCTTTAGCCCACAGTAGTTCCTTTCTGTCCTTGAAGATCACCCAATATCCCTTATCCTCAAGGGTTGCAACTGATAGTAGATTCTTCTTGAGCCCTGGAACATATAATACTTCATCAACATGAAGTCTAACCCCAGATTCCAATATGAAGGAGATAGAGCCTACTCCCTCTATCTTGTAACATTTTTCATCCCCAAGCTCAACCTGCTCTGCAAAAGATTTTGTCTCAAAATATGAGAGGATATCCTTGTACCATGTCATGTGCTTTGATGCACCACTGTCTACTAACCGAGTTTTCCTCCCTATGAAGACCGAACTGCATAAAGAAGAACCCAAGTAATATTCTTTTCTATTTTATTTCTCATTAGAAGGACTTTTCTAATTTCTTTTGGATTCATCATCCTCAGCAGTTGAGGCATGATGTTTCCATTTTCTAGGATATTTATTTCTAAACCAACAATCTTTAGCAAAATGACCCACTTTATTACAAATAAAGCATTTAATCTTAGATGTATCAATATTCTTTCCTTTGAATTTACCTTTGGTGTTTGGATTCCACTGAGAGCCTTTCTGGAGGGTGCCTTTCTTCTTTCCCTTGAATCTTGATGCTAAAGCTAGGTGCTCTTCTTTCATTGGATCACTCTTGGTAGCTGTGCGATGCTCCTTCTAGAGACAATCATGCCATAACCTCTCAAACATGGGCTGAATCTCTCTCCCACTTACATTGGATAAGAAGGTCTCCCATGAAGAAGGAAGACTGTAAAAAATGGCATGCACTAAATCATCATCGTCCACTGTCACCCCTGTGACCAAAAGCTGATATTTGATCTGGGCTATCCTGGAACAAAAATATGCCACTGATTCACCTTTCTCCATATTCAAATACTTAAGCTTGTGCTTAAGTGTCCTCTTTTGAATTGGATCCTGTTTCTCATACAAATTCACCAAGGTATCCATACAGTCCTTGGCAGTCATCAACGAAGTCATTGCAAGAATTATACTGTCTTTGACTAAGTCAAAGATGATTCACTTGGCCTCTTCTTGACTCTTCCTGAAGGTCGCTCTTCCTTCATTATTCATGGGTTCCTCCACCACTGTGGTAACATACTGCTCAAGATCATGCTCTTGCAAGATATTTGTTATCCGGAGCTTCCACACATTGAAGTTGGTATCTTCTTTGAGCCTATCCTCGACCCTGAATAAAATGGAGGATGCCATGCACCTCACACTGAAAACTTAATCAAGCTAGCTTGGATCTGTGTGTACCTCCTGTTACACTTCAGCACGTTTAACACACCCTAAGCTCTGATACCATGTCAAATTATGAGCTTGATTTCTTATGTGGATTAATTCTTTGATTTTCTTCAACACTTCGATTCCATCTTAATACACTTCAACAATACCAAATCATAATAAAATAGCAATAACTATGTAGATAAGAAAGCATGCACATCAACAACACATATACCCTAGGGAAACCCTGTACAGGGAGAAAACCCTAGCAAACAATATTCCTTTATTGCATTAATCATGTAAGATCACTTACAAATATCCACCATTAATGTTCTTCTCTTAAAGAGCTTGCCAAGATGACTTTGACCTGACAAAGACCTAAATGACCTTGCTGAAATACACCTCTGATTTGCTGCCTCTATTGTTGATATACAACACTGATATGATGCTTTGGTATGCTGCCTCTTTATCACTGATATGTGCCTCTATTTCTTCACCCTTAACCTGCATATCAAAAACTGTGTTTAAGAGAGGGTTCAACCTCTGCTTATATAGGTTGAAGAGGGGAGGATGAGAGGCTCAAAATATTAACCTGTTTGCATGAGTTAATCATAACTCAGCTTCATACTTTAGTTCAAACTTAGAACTAGACTTGAGACTGGTTACAATTCAACATTATACTTTAGTTCGAAAATAGAACTAGACTTGAGACTGGTATGCTTTAGTTCAAAAATAGAACTAGACTTAAGACTTTAGTTGCAACTCAACATTACACTTTAGTTCTAAAATAAAACTAGACTTAAGACTTTAGTTGCAACTCAACATTACACTTTAGTTCTAAAATAGAACTAGACTTAAGACTTTAGTTGCAACTCAACATTACACTTTAGTTCTAAAATAGAACTAGACTTAAGACTTGTGATCATCAGTAGGGAGTGTCGAAGGGGTCTAAGGCTGAGATGTGTGGCATATTGTGGCTAATGTTTGGAGGAATTGAGGTAGATCTGGGAAATGATGAGTGTAATGGCCATATTCTAAGAATATGGCACAAGCGAAATTGGTTCGTAACCCATTCTTGCGTGTGGTTGATAAATCCGTAGTAGAAGATGTACTTGGTGGAGTGGTAAGCAATGGGGTTTCTTTAGGGAGCTGGATAAGATTGTGTAAATTGGGAAGGGTAGGACATTTGTTAGTGGGGTGTCCTTCTCTTTTGCAGAGTGCGCAAGGAGGTTGAGCTTGGGGAGGGAGTGGAGATATGGGCTTGTTCTGTCTTTTTCTTCCCTCGATAGTGGTGGTGTTGCTACTGGTTGGGGGTGGGGGTGGTATGGTAGGAGCCTGTATTGGGATATGCATCGGTAATCCATTTATCTGAGGAGGGAGATATGTTGTAGGAACCATGGAGGGTGGATGGAGATACCATACAGGGATGGATATAACCATGTTAGGAAGGGTGAGGGTAGCAACAACCTGGAATACTTGGATGCCAGGTGGGGGGTAAAAAAATAGGATTTTGGTAATGGCTTGGGGGACTGTTTCCCAAACTGGGATTTGCCCTTGGAGGGGGGGGGGGAATTCGGGAAAAGTGGTACGGTGGTGTCTTTAGGGAATTCCTGAGGTAGTGGTTCTCCTACTGGTGGAACTTCGATGTGGGGAGGGGCCTCAATGAGAGGAGTATTGTCTCCAATAATTGTTTCGTTAGAGGAAACTACACACACTTGTGCTGAAATAGATGGGTTTAGGAGGTGGTGCTCCATAATAAGTTCCTAACAAGGATGGGTCTTTGAATATTCCAGGGCCAATCTCAATGGCTGGAAAATCATCCGAGCTAGTGCGGACAAGAGGGAGGATGTTATCAATGTTAGTGGAATGATTAGGCTCGTAATGTGTAAGTTGGTCGATGGTGACGATTTTCCTATTATGGGGGAACATCATCATATGAAACACAAAAGAGGCTACCGCCTTCATAGAATACATGTAGCTACGTCCAAACAAGATATTGTAATCAAGTGGGGCATCAATAACTTCAATGTCAAGGAGGATGGTTTTTCCCCCGAGTTCTATGGGGACATTTTGGAAGAGCCCTTTAGGGGATGATGGTCGACTGTTGTAAGCTCTCAGGGTGATGGAAGATGGTACTAGCTCACGTGAGCCAAGTTTCTGCCATACTAATTTGGACATGATGCATGTGGATGCACCTTCATTGATGATGCATCAATGAACTGTGATGTTACGGATTTTGACTAGTATCTGAAAGGCTACCAGAGCGGGGAGGCGTGTTTCTACGCTATATAAATCAAAGGTGATTAGTCGAGTATCAACTGGGTCGACTACCCCCAAGGAGGAAAGAAAGCATTTGCACTGAGAGGGACAAGTTTTGAGGACCTCCAATACATACATGGTGGCCAAAGATTGTGCTAAGTCATCGACCATACTCTAGTTATGGGTGACCCTAGCATGAGGGTTATGTACATTCTGTCATAAAGGCATGCACGGTATATGAGGGTTTGGTTCAGTGTTAAGGTGTGGAATCATCAATGATTGTCCTGCTATAGCTGGAGTTGTTTCTGAGGTGGTTGGGGTAGAGTCAGGAGGCATGCCATATTGATGACCCCATGTTTGCAGAAGAATCTCTTCTTCGTCGGTATGGAGGATACTGTGATTGGCTGGATTGGGACCTGGGTTTTGATATTTCCCCATTTGTGGTGGGGAAGAGTTTATCTCTTGTTGGGTATTCATCACACCTTTGTGTGGAATGGGGTTTTCCAAAATGACCCGAGGTGGTGGTTGCAGATAATGTTGTGGATCCTGTTAGGGGGCAAGTGGTGCCAGAGGGCGTTATGTGTTCATGGATTCTTTCATCCATTTGTAATCGAAAATTTGGGGGAAGTGGTGAGTATAGTGTACATACTCACCACATAGAGTGCAAGGGAAGTTATTTCTGAGATTTTTGTTCTTCCTTGTCGTGGTTGAGTGTTATTTTTACCCCCTAGGGGGTTTTGGTTTCCTTGATTCTGGTTTCCCCCAATGAGACGGTTTTGTTGGGGGTTATTTCCTCCTGGTCCCAGGTTGTTATTGTTTCAATTTTTTCCTTTATTCTTGGCATTATTCGGTTGATGAGCTAGATTTTCCATGTTCAACTGTTCAAAATCATGAACCTGCTGAATGGGAGAGGGTTGAACAAAATTAACACCGACATGTGGTTGTCCTGGTGGAGGAGAAATCGGTTGGGGAGGACCAGGAAATGGAAAATACAGATTGTTTTGTGGAGATGATCCATAAGGTGTATAGGAAGTTGAACTACTTCCACCGCTATTGGGGTTATATACGGGGGTTGGGGGTGGACCTGTACTTGATTGAGAGATTGAATGCATCTGGGGTACCAGTGGGGGTCCCCCCAATGAATAAGGGGGAACAACATGATATGAATGTTGGTGAGTGGGGGGAGGGTAATAAGACGTCCCTCCATATGGTTGAGGATACTACTTTGTACCATAGGTAGGTGATGGGTGGCCATAAGGGTTGAGGTGTGTCATGGATGTAATCAACCCATCTATCGCGTGAGAAATCCTAGGTTTGTCCTGGCCAAACGGTAGGAATCTGGGTGCATTAGGAAATATTGTGTGCAAGTAACCTGATTGGGCATATATGAGGTCGAACTGCTGGGTTTTGCTGATGGCTTCTTCTTCTGATTGAGGAAAAGTGGATGCTACATCCTTTGCAATCAAAGGGATAAGCGATTTAAGAAACCAATCAAGACATTGTTATTTGGTGGTTTATGCTTTACACAAACTACATCTTCGACGCCATTCATGGATGTGGTCGAAGATATGGATAGAAGTGGTTTGTTTGAACTTGGATAGAAGTTCTAAGCTAGTGTTATGACAATCTGGTAATTGAAAAAAGGACAAAAAAGCCTTGGCCAATGATTCAAAGGTCGTATGGGACCCTGATTTTTTGTCCACATACCATTTGGCTGATGAACTAGTGAGGGTTCTTTGAAATAACCTCAAGTGGATGGAATCATCCATGATGCTGTTTGAAGAGAACCATAAGTGGAAGGTCATAATATGGTTGGCAAGGTCTTCCCCTAGTTTACCTTGAAACTTTGGAATGTATGAAGGCAATTTGGTAGGCATATTGGGCCAAGTGACATCATGTAAAATGTGGTCATTCGTGATTTTGGTTAAATAAAGAATGTTGAGGGAGGCCAAGTATGGAAAAGGGGGATTTTTTGGAGGATTAGTTCCAGCCATTGTGTGTGTAGGTAATGGACCTGTCCCTTGAGATGGATTTGGTGGGTTTGTACTTCTACCTTGAGAAGAAGTTTGTCCCCCGCCTCCTTGTGAAGGAGAACCAATTGATGGATTGCCTTGGGTATTTGACCCAAGCAAAGTGGAGCCAAGTAAAGCTGATCCCAAGATAGTAGCACTCACTAGGGTGTGAGATGGTGGAGTCCGTGAGTTGGTGAGACTGGGGACTCCTTTAGAATACGAAGGAGGTTCTACAAGCGTCTAGAATGGCGGGGATTCTGTGGTTCCCTTATGGTTCCGAATAACAAAGTGAATGTGTGCAAATGGTGACAAGAGAGAAATAAATGAACAAGAGATTTTTATATTTTTGACCTTCACAAAATAGTATAACTCACAATTGCATGTAATCAAATAAACATCATACATAAATCAACCGTAAAATAAACAAGCATGTGGATAGGTGGATTTTTTCCGCATGGGGGAAAAACAAAAATAAATGACCGTGTCTAAAAAGACCTATCGTCCTTCCTCTCAATTTAGCATTGGGACTTTCAATAGAACTCGAAAGTGGGGTTTGAATCCACTAGAAGAGGAACTAGTGAAGGTTGAAGTAGTCAGTTATAATGAGGGGTAGAGGGTGCATATCCCGAAAGAGCTGGCGATATTTTCCAATAGCCACACATAATATGACCAAGGTGTGATTGCAACCCACAACCTCCACCTAGGTAGATATCCTATGTTTGGCTACTAAGTACCTCGGTCTAAGTGCAATATTTAGATTTTCGGCCTAAAAAATGGGTCACGAGATAGATACCCTCACAAGAGTTGGGTGACTCAAGGAGGGATGTGCAAAACAACCAGACATCGGCCTTCAA
Source organism: Picea mariana (assembly GCA_032191745.1). Classification (NCBI taxonomy): domain Eukaryota; kingdom Viridiplantae; phylum Streptophyta; class Pinopsida; order Pinales; family Pinaceae; genus Picea; species Picea mariana. The sequence goes on from JASDQU010100568.1 coordinate 88,084, forward strand.
CCCTTCACGGGTATCTGTCTGTCTTATGGTATATGAACACTTGACTTGGAGGATTTGAAAGATCCCTATTCTCAATTTCTATTGTTTCTAAATGTGAGAACCTGATAATGGGGGGTTATTTGGATGCCTACCCTCGAGATCCTACCTAGACTAAAAAATTTCTTTAGGCACCTCATGTGGAGGAAAAATTTAGTTCATTTTTAGAAAAAAATTAGATGGAGTGGGATGAGAGATTGGGGTCATGCACCAACCTCGTTTGAATTAAATTGGTGTGGACAATTTCCAAAGAAGTAGTTGGATCTTTCAGAGTTCCTTTGAAGTACTTTGTGGGTACTAAAAAAGAAATCTTACTTTGACCTCCACTATTCTAATAGAAATAATGTGTGATGAGTGGCTTTGTGTGCAAGAATGTGAAAAGTGTGCAAAATATTTTTAATAAGTTAAGTGTAATATTGTAGCTTGTGGACTTCCTGTGGTCCTTACAAATATTCTTACCAAGATTACTGTGTTTCTTTGGTACAACCTTGCAGAATATTTAAGGCCCTAGAGAACTAGCAATGTGGACATATGGGTCCTTACTTGATCCTTTAAACTCCCTAGAATGTTGTCTATACTAAGAAATATTTTGAAACTATCCTAGGATTGTAGACATGTGGGCATGTATGGGCCCGTTACTTGATATTTTAAACTTTCCTAGAGTGTTGTCTAGACTAATAAATCTTCTAGAAACTATCCTAAGATTGTAAACATGTGGGAATGTATGGGCCCTTACAAAGATTTAAAATAATTTTCCAAAACTAAGAGGTACCCTATGGGGGTTTTGTCCTCTCCTAATGATTTTTTAAGGGAGATGAAATTTCCTTTCAACTGCCTTTTCTTATTCCCGAGATCAAAATTGGGTGCGGGGGAAGAGAATACTTGAGGGTTAAAATTGATTTCTAGTCCCAAATTAGTTTATTTATATTTGAAAAAGCAATAACTTTAACTCAAAGTTTTAAATGCCAAATGGGCCATCCATGTGGTAACAAAGCAAAGAGAAGAATAGTGATTGTTTTTTATCCCTATGTGTTTATGTTAGCTAACCTTCCTTGTGATAAATGACTCTACGTGAAGTGCTATTGCTTTACAAAGTGCAGGAAATTAAAATATGAAGGAAAGGGGCTCTCAAACCACTCATAAAACCCTTACAGTTTTCCAAAAACTGACAGTCACGCTAAGGGCGCAGAATGCGCACAATGCACGAGTATATGAAACCTGTCACACACACATAGTGCAAAATGTGTGTCTGTGTGCCTCGAAAGATGCACACTTCCTGTCACATGTTGGGAAAGAAATTTCCAAATGAAATTCTCTTGGCTTAGCTCTGAATTCTGACTTTGGAAGACTGGATTAGGCCGGTTTTGGTACCTGCATATTTATTCACAATCCCTAGTATGGTTGCCAATCTGTTGTGTTTGTTTTGTCACATGGGTGAGAAAAAACACAACACTTACTTGCCTAGTTAATTCAACTAAACAAGACAAAGGTTTGTGAGTTGATTAGATAACCAAATACACATGAAACAAGGAAATAAAAAGAAGTAAATGTTAGAGAGGCTTGCAAGAACCAGAGCCATGAAAAACAAAAAATGACAATCATATAGCTACCAATGGATCAATATATTGATAGACTAGCAATGTAGAGAAAGGTGGGGACTTATGAATCCCCTCTTCCTCCTTGGGAGGGCTCTTGAGTTCACTAATAGAGATATATTCTCTTCATGCAATGGAAAGTAACAATGGTGAAGAAATACAATGCCAATCCTCTCAAGAGGTGAGTGGAATGGCCCTTGCTACAGTGCTTGAATGATTCAAAGAGAAAAGAGGATTCTCCAAGAAGAATTCTTACAGCATAACAATACCTTGAAGTTATTATTTTTCTAGCACACCCATGACACATATTTATAGTGTCCAATCATGCCAAGATACAACTGGTTCATAGTGTGAACAAGGGGCCTTTTAGGGCACTTCCTAGCCCTTGACCAACCTCCAAGCTAGATTTTGCTCAGATTTGAGTGTCAAATCATGTTGGGGGTCGGATTGGAAGTGGTTGAGAGGCCAACAAGATTCATAAATGTTCCATTCATGAGAAGTGCATGGGTTTGCTCGTAGACAATCATGCATCTTGTGCATTCTGTGCACAATGCGTGATTAGGGTTGTGTTAGCTTGCACATTCTGTGCACAATGCACATGCTTCATTTGGTGAATTTGCACACTTTGCTTTTTGAACCAAATATATAATTTTATGCCGTTTTGATGGATTTTGGTGATGTAGGTGTACTAATTGCTGCTGGAATTGGTGTCTTTCTTCAACCGTTGTGTGTAATGCTGCGAACGATTTTTTGGTGATAACACCTCTGATGCACATTGTAGTTGGGATGGCTCCCCTTGCGATGAAATTATGTTCATTTATTTTAACATCTTCTTCTACACTTTTTTGGACATCCCTACTGACATGTCTTTGTTTTCCCCTTGTTTTTCCCTTGGGATTTTCAAAATCTCCCTAGAAAAAAATATATAAAAAACGATTATTTAAAAAAAATAAGAACCCAGTGCGTATATTAAGATAATTAGCACCGGGGTCTTAACAAAAATTGTACTCACCGGAACATCATACATACATATACGCACCGATATGGTATAACAATGCTATTGCGAAATTGAAAATGTTTTACAAATTTTATATCCAGCCGATGCTTAATGAGTTAAGAAAATAACTACTTTCTAAGTACTATTTATTACGCATCGCCGAGCACTGAAGAAATTGAAGAAATGGTAATTTCCATATAAAACAATGATTTTTCCATTTTAAACTCAATGGTGCACTTTGTAATAAATGTGCCCTGGTGTGTGTTTCAGTAAAATGTAGATCGTCAAACACGAAAGAGATTTTTAATAATATGTCAAATTGAAATAAAGCGGTGATGTTTACAAAGAAATACGCTCTGGTGCACTTACTCTGTAAAGAGCATACTGATCACCGCGAAGGAGTTTTCTAAAAACAAAAAACCAAAAAATGACATGATGGTTTAGGATCCAATACAATGAGTGGTTTCATTACAATAGAAATGAAACACCAATATATAAATAACCAAACCCTATAAAGAAATTGTGCTTAAAAAAAAATTCTTCTTGTGAAATAAAGAAGGAGAAAGAAAAAGAATAGTTTGGAAATTAGGGCTTCCAATACTGAAGGTAAGTATGAAACCCTTTTTTTTTTGTTTGGGAATGCACTGAAAATTGTTTGAATCAAATAAGAGAATGATCAAGATGATTAATAGAATGAAATCATATAACTGAAATTTCTCCTTTGCATATTTTTGTGTGATCTACAATAGTCCCCCTCGAATTTGGCTCTTCAAAAAAAACCCACCCACTCTGAAATTTTTGGTGATAAAAATTTGTTGCACAAACATCCTCTCTAAAATTTGGTAAACAATAAAACAATGAATAATGTTTTCCTTTATAAACACATAAACTCAAATTCCAGCTCATTTTTTCATTGTATATTTCGGTGCATTGATGATAAATGCGTGCACTATTTGTTTTCTAGAAGTTACATTTTTCGGTATGCTATTCCATGCATAGTGCACCATTGTAGTATTCTAAACGCGCCGATGTGGTATGCATAATGCACTGATTCATTTTTGTAATAAATTTCAAAGTATTGATAGTAAGCACATGTTATTTTTCTAACTTGCTTCAGTCGATGCGATAAACAATTTGAAACGAATTAGTGCGAAGTTTAATTAATAACACACCAGGGAAGTGTGTAAGTAATAACACACCAGGGAAGTGTGTAAGTAATAACACACCGTAAGACAGTTAAATTTGCATAATGAAAATGAAAACATCCATATTTAAAGTTTGAGGAGGTTTTCCTTTGTGGAGGAAATAACAAAGGTTAGTCTTCGGTGCTTATATCAATTAAACGAACTGGTGCATTTTGTTTATACATACGCACATGTGCGTTTTCAAATGATAAAGCGCACCGATAGGGGAGAGAGATGGGGGGAGAGAGGGAAGGGGATACAATGAGTGAGAGAGGGAGGGGGAGAGAGGGGTTGATGCAAGAGAGAGAGGAAGGGGAAGGGGTATTGGGAGAGAAGGGGAGGGAAGGAGGAAGAGAGTGAGAGAGGGGCTGAGCATCAAATTCACATTTTCTATGTTCGAGGAGGATATTTTCATGGATCGAGTAAATTTTTCATATTTTGTAAAGAAAGAATTAGATTTCTTGTATAGATGGGCGAAAAAAAAATGATATTGTAGAAAAAAGTAATCAATTTTTAAGCGTGTTGTCAAGTTGTAAAAGTTATTCGAAGTTATTTTTGAAGTTAGATTGTTCTATGCTACCCAAGATGATGAATTTTGGTTCAAATGTAGGAAAAAAGGAATTATAATATCAAATGGCTAATTCTTCAAATTCCAATGTTGCCTCATTACGTATCTTTGGAACTCCTTCAAGTTCTTTCATGCTGATTACAACACGTCTAGATTTGATTGATAATTCATTTATCTAATTGAATTTATGTTATGTATGCAGGTGGAGTTTAATAAATTTTCATTGAATTTTGTAAGATCAAAATTCAAAATCGAGTTTTGATGCTCAAGATATTCCCGTGGTCTTAAAATTCTGGAAGCTCTTATCAAGAGAAAGATACCGCAAGTAGATGTTTGATGAAAATGGATAGCTTCTATACCTTTCCAATACTAACATGCCATCTTCCATCATCTAGCTTGGGTCAACGATATTACACCATGAATTTTATCTCTTTTATGTAGACAACCCCATAGGGCATAATAGAATATGTTTGAGTAATTGTATTTTTGGATTTTCAATGGAACTAATGTAAATGCATTTCTTAATTCGATATTTGTTTTATAAAGGGGTTGGTTTCGTGTTTATTATTGGGAAGAAAATATCCATGCTTCTAATAAGTGTTTGATATAATGTTTGAACATATTAAAAGAATTGTGTTACTAATATTATCAATGTAATGTTCAATATTTTTACAATTAGGATTTTGATGATGAGTGACCTATCTACCATCTATCGTTGCACCCCACTATGATGTTAAGTCATGAGTTTGCTGCTAAATGAAAAGAGCTTGGAGAGGAAGCATACCAAGAATGGTTGAAACAACCACCTATTCAATTCCCACTACGTCCTGAGTCACCAATTCAAAACCTTGAAAATAACACGAGTTCTTCACATGTTGGGGATGAAGGCAATGGTATAGAGGCTGGTATGGATGATTTCTTGTGGGATACCTAGGCCATGGAGGGAATTTTGTTAGATTCATTCCAACAAAATGAACTAGGGGATGACGCTGATGTCATAGATACCTTCTATGAAAACCTAAAATTTGCTTCCACCGTCCAGTATAGGAGTCTGTAAGGTATACCCATCCAGGGAAAACAATGTTACTATACAACTTGAAATCAATGTATGGTATGTCAGACGTGTGTTTCATGACACTTTTGAGGTAAGTAACCATTAAGTCCCCTAAATATTTAGGGAATATTGTCACACAATGAAGGAAGAAAAAGGCTGATTTTATATATGCTTAATGACCATGTAAATTTCTATTTCCCACTGATTGCAGGTTATTAAAAAATAAGGTACTTCTGAGTGATAATAACTTTCCAGATAGTTGTGTAAAGACAAAGCAAATACTGAAAATGTTGTGTGTCAAGTACATATCATACCATGCATGTCCAAATAATTGTATTCTATACAAATATGAATATGCGGACAAAGGCACATTTCCAGAGTGTGGGCATGAAAGGTACCATAAATAAAAAAACAAGGGTAAGTCACATGGTCCTCCTCATAATATATTGAGGCACATGCCTATAATTCCAAGGATTCAAAGGCTCTTTAGTTGCAAACAATTAGCCATGTTGTAGGGGTGGCATGCCTCACATAGAAGTGAGCCAAGACTTTTGTGAATCCCAACAGATTCAATAGCCATGAAGCATATATAGGATACATGGCCCGATAAATTCAAGGATGAAGTACAAAGCCTCATATTGAGCATAGATATGGATGGAGTTAACCCATATTCCCTCCAAAACACCAAATATTTTGTTTGGCCAGTGGTAGTGATCGATACAAATATCCATCCATGGTTTTCCATGAAGAATGAACATCTTATGTTGGCTCTTATAATCCCAGGTAGAAAACAAGTGAAGAGAATGGATTTGTATCTCCAACCAATGATCGATGAATTTAAGCAATTATGGGAAGGGATACATGTATATGATGTATCAAGACCCATCCCAATGGAGAGATATTTTACATTGTATGGAATATGTGCGTACACCACACACAATTATTCGGGATTAGGAGTTTTCTCTGCTAAGCATGTTCATCGATTTGTTTATATCTGTAATTTTATTTGGCATACTTCATTTGGTGCAACTCCATTTTTGACACTAACATGCTATGTAGATATTAACATCACTGTTAGGACCACATATTGTACTTTTTTTTGCCCATACTTTTTTCCATTATTATA
>JASDQU010100568.1:94743-120394 GCA_032191745.1 Picea mariana
TGTAGACTTTCCTTGGTGTTAGCCAGAACTGGGTTAGAGATCCCTGCTCAGAAAGAAAGGAATCAGACTGCCCTGTTCTCTGTAGACCTCAACCTCACAAGTGTGCTACAACATAAGTAAGGCTCAAGGCTCCTGCTTAAACAGAAAGGTGTTAAGTGCCTTGGTTTCTGTTAGATAGAGTTAATTGTTTTCTGCATTATGGTTTTCATGAAAAAGTGTCAGTACTGAGTCTCTGTTTGAGAGTAAGGGTCCTGTACTCTGATTGCAAGATAGTTGTTCTTTCCCATTGCAATATTATTTTTAATGTAATCCAGGATTCTTAATTAAGCTTTAAAGAATTGCAATAGGGGAATTGCTTTCCTGTGATTTAATTCAGAGCTCCAGTTCATTTAAGCAAGAATAATTAGTGTGAATTTCTTTACTACAACACTAAGTGCTTTTGGAATTGAGCATATATAGTGCGTGGCTATCTTTGAAACAAAAGACTTCCCTGGGTTGATAATTTATGTTTCACTTAGTTGTTTAAAATTAATTAAGCAATTATAGTGACCAACAATCACAAGCCTTGTAAAAAAAGGGTATCATGGATGTAAATGTTGTGGACCTTCTATAAAGGCTAGATGGTCCAATGAACTATGAAATCTAGTGAACAACTTTTTGAGGGTATTCCTCCCAGAAGACCACCCTTATAAAAGAGCTATATCTGCTTTCAATGGTAAAATAGAGAGAACACAGAAACCTTAAATAATGACACCGACATATTGGAATAGGGAATATGAAACAAAGAAGGATAATAAAATGGAAGAATTCTTTGATTCAACCGGGGAACCTATGTTCAATGATCTTGGAGTTTTTGACACCTATGTTGAGAAAATTCCCATTGGGATGAAAAGAAAATATGTATTTTATGAGCTTCCATATTGGGAGCATCTTAACATTGTCCACTTACTAGATCCCATGCATATATTAAAAAATATTTCATCTTATTTATGGAGGCACATATCATGGAATAAAAGTGATGCAATGGTTGTCAAGAGATATATTATTGCTTCAAATACTAAAAAGATACATTGGCCAAGAAATGAAACTAGAGGAGAGGTTGATCCCTCTTATTTTAAAGAAGGTGACGTTCCATGAATTTTGAAGAAGGATGATATTTGTATGACAAAGGATGTTATATAGGCACATTATTTATATGGGTTGACTCTACCACATTTCTTCACTGTAGATGGAAATTTTTCGGGGTTGAAATCACAAGACCATCTAAACCTTCAAAGGGTATGTATGTTGAATACATGATTCCGCTAGTTCTATACTGACGTCGGTAAAAATATGCTATACACTCACAATTTTATGGAAATTAATGATGTATGTGTGTATTTTGTAGTGTAATTATCCTTTGCTTGTGCATGGTTGTGTGAACTGTGACTTCTCCTAGGACCTGCAATGTGCCATATCGAAATTATCTGCATTTATACATTGGATCACATCAAGGGAGATTCATATGGATAAAATTCCACGATGGTGTTGAGAGATAGCTTATATTTTTTGTATGTTTGAGAAGGAACTACCTATGAGTTGTATGGACTTGCAAGCCCATCTTCTAATTCACCTACCTGATGAGGTTGAATTAGATGAGGTGCTCTCATGTCGTTGAATGTTCTTCTTAAAGAGGTAAATGGAAAAATTGAAGGGGTTTGTTCAAAGAAGGGAAAAATCAGAGGGCTCTATGGCAGAGGGGTACATAGTATACAAGTCATTCTATTATGCCAATGAGTACATCAAGAAAATTGACGAAACAAAAGGGGTAGTCATTTGGGATGACCATCAATATGAGGAAAAAAGGGAAGGGGATATACTCCAAATGAATGGAAAAAGGTGCTTGATAAAGAGTATGTCAGTTATATTTTGTCAATTCAGTACAAATAACTTGTTTACATTGATGATGATAATATATTTTTCATCCCATGCTAATTGTTTTGAATTATTTTATACATCCGTGAATTTAGAAATGTTGATGCCATCAATGAATTTTTTCTTTAAGTTGATAATATATATTTGATCTCATGCTATTCATTTTGAATTTTTGTATACATCAATGAATTTTGAAATGGATGCCATCAATAAATTTGTTCTTTACAACGTGGAGGCAACACGACCATGGGTCGCACTGTATGAAGAGAAAAGAAGGAAATGGGATAGTGACATGAAATCATTTAGATGACTGAATGGTAGAAGCATGCCTTATCCTGATCATTTAAAAGAAAATATTCCAAAAATATGTCCCAATAGTTCGATGGTTGACCAGATACAAGAGAAATATCCTCTGTCCGGTCGTAACCCATGTGGAGAAGATTTGGATGCACTAAACATAGGGATTGGGTGCAACAACTCTGTAATAACCTCTTTGAGTACCACATTCTATTTATAATATTGCACATTTGAATTGTAACATGTATTATGTTTTTATTAATGCTTCGATTATTAGACATATGACACCGCCCTTTGTTCACATTTTTAGAGGTGCATTTCTTCCCATCTATGTGGGAATATGGGCATCATTTTTGCATTGAGAATGTTGATGAAGGCCACATCACACAATATTGTGGAGTGGAGGTAAAGCTTGACCAATCTAGTCGTGCTAGCCACCATGATGAAAACCTGATAGAGGGGAAGTTAGGTTACTTTGGAAAGATACAAGAGATCATGCAATTAGACTTCTTATCATTTTAATGGTTTATTTTTATTGCAAGTGGTGGGATAAATTCAACCATATAAATGTAAAGGAAGACCATGATAGTGGGATAATATGTATTAATTATAAAAAAATGTGGGTTGAAAGTAGGGAGCCTTATGTTTTCCCAAATTATTGCAACCAACATTTTTTTACCTAGATGTGTTGGATGGGGATTGGTGGTTCATAATGAGACATGATATGAGATCTAAACATATTTTTGAGAACAACAATGTTACAATGCCAAGTGAGGAAGATAATCAATGTGATGACAATGAAGAATGATTTCATGTAAAAAAGATTTGTTTGGACATTTATATTGTGGACGTGTCATTTTATTATGGGTATCTATAATGGAAAATTATGTTTTTTTTTCTTCTTCTTTCATTTTATAATGATGTTGGATATTAAAAGTTAACAACCATTTACAACCACCATATTGAAAATAATTTAAATAGACGTACATGCATAGTATTTGGTTTTTTATATATTTTCATTGTCATATTTATTATTTATTATTTATTATAGAGAATTTATGTTGTATTGTATTAAAATATTTTTATGTTAACCTTTGAATTTCTAAGTATTAATTGAGATATCTCAAAGTTGGTGGCATACACTAGTAAATATTTATTTTAAATTATATTTTATTTAACAAAAAATGAATATATTAAAAAATACTCAAACCTCAAAATTTTTATTGTTTGAGAAAATCAAAATTCAAATAAATATATACTTTGATGGAACTTCTAAGGAAAATTCCAACAAAATAACTTCATGCACCATCTACAGTACTTGTGGTGTACTTGGCATTACCAACTTTGATGGCATTCCCCATATTAACTACTGAGACTATCATGGCCTTCACCTATTCCACTCCATTCTTTAGTTTTATAACAATGTAAACTTATATTAATAATTCTTTTCACATTCTCCTTGAAATAAGTGTCAATATAGGAAGGACATGAAAATTCTAAAAGAGTCTTTTTCTAGAGCCTAGTTAGAATTAAGGAAAAATTTAATGATCCATACTTATCTAAAAGTACAAAATCCTTTGTCAATTTTCCTAATTCTTAAAATACTAATTATAAAATGTTAGGTGATATTATTTTTTAATAAAAGTTTCATAAAGTTTGTATTAGAGTAAAATATTGTGAAACAATTTCATCGAAAGTGTATAGATCAAAATGTATTATTATTCTCTGTATTTATTATTTTAATTTTGTTTGAATAAATTTCATATATTATAATAGTTGGATAATATAAATTAATAAAATATTTGGAAAAATTAAATATTAATAAAACATAATCATTGTTATTTTAGTAAACAATTATATTATAAGTTTTTCTTGTAATCTTTGAATAATAAAAACTAAAAAAATAACATTATTATTACTTCATCAACATTATTATTATTGAATACTTATGTTATAATGTTATTATTATAATATGTGAAAATACATAAATATTCAAATCACAATCGTTTCACTCATCGTATTTAAGTATTTTTGTTTCTAAACACGTTTAATCAACTTATTGTATTTGCTGGACAACAAACAATTCACCTTGAACAATAATTAAACATGATATGAAATTAATGGTTATAACTTTTTGCAATCACAATCCAAAATAAACGCTTTCATAAAAGGAAAGTTAAATATTATATGGAAACTATAAATTTAAATGAGTGATACGTATCAAATTTCACTTAAAACAGAGAAATCATTAACAATGTTCGTCATTAGCATACTAATATTTCATTTTATAAATCAAGCAACAACAACAACCACAACATTATATGAAAAACACAATATACATGAGTGATATACATATGAATATACATGTCAAACATACATCTCAACAAAATTTGCAATAAACATGTCATATATAGATCTCCAGCCAAATATAAAACAATCAGTAATGTCAATCAATAACAATACTAGCTAGGTCCACCACTAGAGCTAGGCGCATTAGTGTCTCTGCTAGCAGAGGTAGACCCTATATCAAGAACAACTATCTCATAAACAAATGTCGACATATGTGAACTATCAATTGTCTCTATATCACTATCAGGAATATGTGCATCAACAGTACCTGATGTGATCATAGTGTCTAAATCATCAGAGGCTTGTGACACATGTGGTGGAAGAGGAGGAAGAAGGGGATCGATGGATGATGACACATGTGTACTAGGAGAAAGACAATGATTGGTGGATGATGACACAAGTGGATAAAGAGGGGGAAGAGGGGGAGGAGGAGGATCAGATGTGGATACAGGTTCAGATACACGTGGAGGGTAAACAAAAGGAGGAGGAGGAGGAGGAGGATCATGCGTGAATGGACGATTGGTAGATGCTAAAACTGAATCATGTGGAGGAGAATCAGGAGGGGGATAAGGATCATATGGTGGAGTAGAGGATGTGGATGGCTCTACTGATGAGATATATGTAGTTTGATCACAAGAATCAACCCTCAATGTATCGATGAGGTTGAGTGCATCAACAATACAACACATTAACATCATCACGTCACGAGGAAAATTCCTCCAAGTAGAAGATAGTGCATTTACCTGTAATGTGTCTCTAGGGGGTACATGTACCACTCCATGACTATTCATGGCACAACATAACTCATCCACCACGTCTAGCCAGACTCTCAAACCTGACCTGCATGGCATGTGGGGTCTCTGTACTATTGGAGGATATTCCTTTACCTCCTTTGTTGAACCATCACCTCATCCTCATGTTGTGGAGGCACATCCCAAACATATGTGCCAATATATGAAAAATAATAGATAATAATTATAAGATAATTGAAACAAAATGTTACAATAAATTACATGTGCATTAAATAAGACATAAAAATATTCAAATAGATTGATCAAAACATAATGATAATAGTACCTCTCTCATCTGGTGGATCCTCTACTGTAAATGAGATGTTTAGAAATCTTCTCTGTTATAATTGAGAGTCACCCTCATATTTCAAGAGGATAAGCCCAATACCCATCAAATGGTTTGCAAATGTAGATTAATGATTAAAGGTCAAATGGACGAAACTCAACATAACAATATTTTAACACAGAAATTTTGGCTAGTATGCATAAGAAAATGAGGTTATGATAAAATTAAGTAAGTGGTTTAAGAATAAATGTGAATAGAAGGAATACTTAGTGAGGAAGGTGGATATTTCTTCTATAAGAATCAAGCCTTCTAACATCTAGGTGAAGAAAAAATCAGTCACAAGAACTTCTCGAACTAAAGTTAAAACACTGAAAAACATTCATAGTAACATTATAATCAAACATCCATTATAAAAAAACCGAAACATATCAGAAGGATCATCCAATAATGAGAATTTTAGAGTAAGAAGAAACAAGGTGATGAAAAGAGGCTGACTCCTATTAATGAAAATATCTCAGGTCTCATACATAACCAGAGAACAACTCTGTTTAGTCAAAATATTACAAAATAGGGAGCTTTGCTCAACCATTCGAATCCAACATATCATTAATATGATGTATTTATAACCAAAACAATAGACAACATCTAGAGGTGTGAGCTGGCCTTCCTATCCTAGGATTCTCCACAAAAAGCTACTAGTCTAACATTTGTACAAGTAGATCTAACAAACTACTAAAATCAAGGAGCCTATTGGCAAAAAATCTAATAAGATATGAATGACATGCTTTGCTGTTTCTTGGGTGCATCTTCTTCAGTTCCATGTGTCCTCTAATGCTGTGCGCTGAACTCTAGCTTCCACCTATTGATCCTTGTTTCCCTCCAAATCATCAAAGCCAAGAAGAAGCAACGAATTTAAAATTGCTGACTATAACAACCAATTCGTAGCACCATTTCGTAGTGCGACTGTTAGCAAATTTCATAGCACCCACCTCTTTAAAACTATTTTGCAACCGATTCCGTAGCGCTTCGGTAGCGGATTCCGTAGTTCCCCCCTATAAAACCACTTTGCAGATTCCATAGCGCCCATTTGTAAAACTATTCTGCAAATTTTGTTGCACCCATTCTGTGTCTGGTTAGGTGATTCTGTAGCGCCTTTGGTAACAAAACTAAAAAAAAGTCTGTGTAGACGATTCCCTAGTGCTAGGCACTACAAAATATCTGTGTTTTTTCTGTGTTATGAAACGAATCCTCAAAAACACAAAAATCCATAGTAGATGGATTATGAGCCTGTAAATGCCTTCAGTAGGTGAAAATATAATATTTCCCTGAACACTTCAAGCTTGCAAAAACTAATCACCGTAAAAACTGGATCTGTCATACAACTCTTTCACAACATCTCTTTCGTAAAAAATGGAAGTTCCCTCTGTCACAACATCTCTTTCTTTTGCAGGGGCACGCTTTTCTAACAACCCTAAGTTATCTAATCAATCTATTGAAAGTGGGATTACCAGGGGGAGACTTGATGTTTATGACTTCAATAGGATTCTTAGTAGATTCACCCTTACCTTTGTCTTTCTTCTGAATAGAGGTTTTGGTCATGACCTCAATAGGCATCCCAACTATGTCACTTTTACCTTTAACTTTCTTTGGGACAAAAACCTTAAGTGTGATTTCTGTTTCAACATTTTATTTGTGGGTTGATGATCTAGTGAATGGCCTCCTAACCCTTGTCTCAATTACTACAGTAGGTGAATAAAAATGCGATTTTCTCCCCTTTTTGGCTGTGGCGTTGGCTGATGAAGGAACCTCCTCTAGTTAAGGTGCAGGCGGAGGTGAAAATTCTCTTTGTGGGGAGTGATGGACTTCCCTTTCTTCTTCATCAATTTCTTTAGGAACTTTTTTGTCTTGGGAAATAGGTTTTCTATTTCTCTTCTTACTTGTTTCTTCTTGGGAAATACTACTAGCTGGCAAAGGGCTCTGCATTCTGGATTGAGGGGTAGAGGATATATCTAACTGCATATTAACAAAGACAATGACCTATTCCCAAGAAAGGATTATTTTCTTCAATTCTTCCATAACCAACATCCTGATCAACCCAGAGTGGAAAACACTAGTGTCCACATCCTTGGACTTGGCTTGGACCCTATCAACCATCTTTCCCATACTTCTGAATAGATAAAAATGGATATTTATTGAATATTTTTCTGTGAAATGTAGCAAGAGCCTAATGTGATACTGATATATCATGTTGAATCTTCCCTCACATGTAAAATACCTCTGGACAATTTTCAACATTTTATCAAAACCCTCAACCAGGTGGCTCCTAGGCACTCCCTTAGAAAAATTGTCTTTCTGATAGTCTGGCTTGAGGAAATCCTTAGAAAAGGTTGCATTAAGGGTCATATATTTGAACCACCTCTCACCAGGGTTAGGTATCTAAGTGTCTCATGCAATGGTAGCCTCAGATACCTCCAACTCAAGGGTTTCTACCTTGGTCGTAGTGCCATCAAAGTTTAAAGAAAACTCCCTTGCCACTTTAGGGTATCCCATCTGCATGTTTTGAAAAAAATATAGGCAACCAACCCTTTGGAAGACCTCCTTGATCATAGGATTAGCCTCAAATATGTGCATGTCATAAGGATCAGTCCCGACCACACTCCTACCCTTGTGAGATTTATTCTATTAGGGTGTATCCATGGATAGAAGCAGGAGGTCAAAACTGTAATTCTATGAGATGGTAAGGAAACCAAATAGATACAAAAAGTCTTTAAGTTTTGACAGGTGATCCTTAATTTTTATGACATGGCTTTCCTCCAATTCACTTCTGAACAATAAAAGACAGGTTTGATGGCTGAAAATGGGAGAAAAGATCCTCAGAGAAATGATATGCAGGAAGACTGCACTGTCCAATTTTAAGCTAGCATAGGGCCACCATACAATGGCATCATTAGGTTTAAAGGCAATGGATTCTATCCTCCTCACTGCAAGCAAACTTTGATATGAAAATATAGGATGGCACAGTGAATAAGGAAAGCTAATGTTGGAGCTGTGAGAATCGAAGATGACACCAATTTAACAGGGAAGTTGTTGCGCTGGAACATGGGATCCATAGCGTAGTTTTGGCAGCAGTTTTTGTAGCATAGTGTGGAAAATCATGAGACAAGAGGATAAATGGGAATTCAAAGCTCTGAAGAAAAATGAATCGATTTTAGTGGAGGAAAATTTCAGTGTGCAAATGGCTATGAAGTCTATGACAATAGAGGTAAAGGGATCTGGTTGGTAGGAGAAACTGCAGTTTGCAGTGCCAGGCACTACCAAAAGATAAAATGAAACCTTAATGATCTTCAACATAGCTCAGATGGATCATGAAGTACCTAGACAACATAGCTTGATAATGGCTAATCTGTAGCAAGCCTGGAGTCATTTTCAACCACCTTGGTCTCCAATTCACCTCGGACAATTAGTTCTGTAGCACAATTCATAGCTCTGTTTGGACTAGTAGTTTCAGTAGCGCCGAGCTAGGAGTAGGATTTCAAATTTGGAAAACAGTTAGAAGTTTCATAAATGACCAAATCACGATATTCCTTTTGAAGAAAAGGGTGTTGAAAACAATAAAAGACATGAAATCAACTCCATAATTGTGAATGATGGTAAAGAGGGAGAGTGTACAAATATGCGGTATGAAAACACCTAGTGAGTTGGCAGTTCACTTTATTAAGTTTGATTTGACTCCTTAATGGGCAAAGAGACATGGTGGAGAGGATCAAGTATATGAATTGATGGAGTGACTTGTTAGGTTTGTAGAGTCATGGGGTTGATAGTGCTAGTTGTCAAGTCAAGTGATGAGTCAAGGATATAAACCACAAAATGAACCTAGGGTATAAACCATAGTTGTGGGTAAAAATGTGAACCAAGTATCAAGCCTTTATTTTTTTAGAATAAACCAAGAAAATCATAAAGAGAAAATTAAAACAAACTTGAAAATACTAATGGGTAAAAATTAAGAGCTAAGGATAAAATTGACCCAAGACAACTTCATGTGATAACATTGGCTCCACAGGAGATGGCATGCTCCATGTGAGATGCCAAGAAAAAGGAACTTCAATGTCTTATCCTAGGGATATGGTGTCATTTATTCAAACATAAATAAGAAAGAAAAAGTGACATTTGCAATGAAAGGAAAGCTACTCATGTATTAAGAAAAATACTTCTTTAGAAAGTGCCCATTGACAGGGTCACTAAAAAATTCAGAATCCTCCAAGTTTTGCAATTTATAAGTGTTATTTGAAAATACCTCATAAATATTGAAAGACCAATCCACAAGGCTTCAAATTTACCATGTTTGCCTTTGTATTTCTTGGGTGCATCCCACTTGAGCACTAGATCTCCCAGATGGAAATCTTCTTTGTTTACCTTCTTGTCAAAGGCTTGCTTGATCTTTTGTTGATGGTCTTGTGCTTTGTCAAGTAGCTTCTCCCTAGTCTGCTATAATTCTTCTAGCTGTTGTATCCTTCCAACCATATCATCAGGTTCTCCTTGGTAGTCCTAGAGGATATTTTCCACAAGAAAGGAAAGCTGAGTAGAAAATATAGCTTCAACCCCATATACAAGCTAAAAAGGGGAAACAACAAGTGACCTATTTGTTGTAACTCTATCAACCCATAAGGCAAATTTCAGCTTTGAGTCCCATGCTTTCTTTTTATCTTCTAACAATTTCTTGATGATATTTATGAGGCTCTTTTTAGATGACTCTGCCAAACCATTTCCTTGGGGGTAATAAGGAGTAGAATGGACTAATGTAATCCCATACTCTTCACAAAACTTGATCGATGGTTCAACTTTAAAAGAGGCAACATTGTGAGTAACAATCTTTCTTGGACAACCAAATCTTGACATGATATCCTCAAGAAAACTAATCATTACCTTGTGGGAGGCACTCCTTGTATGAATGGATTCTATTCACTTGGTGAAATAATCAGTGGCAATCAAAATCCACCTATTCTGACCACTTGAATCTAGATGGATTTCCCTAATGAAGTCAAGACCCCACTGCTGAGATGGTCCTGAAACCACCACAGGCTTGAAAGGAAAAGATTTGAGCTGCTACGTTCCAGAAAATTTTTGGCATTTGACACAAGATCTAATCTTTGCACAAATATTAGTAAAAAGGACAAGCTAGAAATACCCAGCTCTGAGGATCTTATAGGCTATGGTTCTCCAAAAATGATGCCCCCCACATAAGATGTCATGAAAGTTAGTCATGGCCTTTTGGGCCTCCCGTGGATCTAGAATCTCAAAAGAAATGCTAGAGGATATTTCCAATACAAGACATGATCAATGAGACACTATCTGTCTGCTTTAAGATTCAAATCTCTCACCTTGTTCTTTTCCAAACCATCAGGAGGCTGCAACTTCTGTAGAAAATATATGATGTCTTTATACCAAGTGCATTCTTCCAAGTCAGGACTAATATGAGGGCTTTTTTCAACAACATCAACTTGTTGATTTTCTGAGTTTATGTTCATGGAATTAAACCCTAATGATTTTCAATTTGATTTAGCCAACAACCTAGCTAAACCTTGGCCTTTCACTAGTTTAGTGGGATTCATTTCAAGGTTATATTCCAGAATTTTGGCAATCCATTTGCTTCTCTTCCTATCTATGTCAGGATGGATAAGTATCTCTTTCACAAAGGCTGAGGGAACATAGGAAACAATATTTGAATGAAGAATTTATACTCTGAAAGCCTTGAGGAATTTGACTAAAGCATAAGCCTTCTTTTCCATGATATCATATCTTATTTAGGCATCCCTCAATGCTCTGCTGAAAAAGGAAATAGGTTGTTCTAACCCCTCTATATTTTTTTGAAGCAAGAAAACAACCAATGTGTCAAAAGAGGAAAAGGAAAATATCAGAAATTCCTTAGAATAGTCAGGGTTGATGAGCATAGGTGCTTCAGTCAAAGCCTTTTTTATTTGGTAAAAAGAATCCCTAGCCTCAACAGTCCATTTCACCTCATTTCCTTTCCTAAGCATGGATGTAATGTGTTTAACCAATTCAACAAAGTTAGAGATGAACCTTCTCAGAAAATTGATTTTCCCTAAGAAATACTGAACTTCTTTCTTGGACCTAGGGAGAGACAAAGTCTAGATGGCATCTACTCTACTTGGATCAATTTTACCCCTTCTATTGATACAACATGTCCCAATAAATTATGTTCCTTCATAGAAAGCAAAGAATTTTTGGGACTGAGAGAAATACCAAACTTTATGCACTTTAGGAAGACCTTTTTTAAATGTTGATAATGCTCTTTATCATATTTTGAGAACACTGTAATTTCATCTAAATAAATGACTACAATTTTTTCCTTCTCTCTAATAAAGGCAATGTACATTGCTCACTGAAAGGTTTCTCCTGCATTCATCAATCGAAAGGGAATTTAAGCATACTTGAATGTGCCCCAAGGATTAGTGAAGGTTGTATTCTCTCTATCTTTAGGAAAGACATATATTTGATTGTAGCAAGAGAATCCATCAATCATAGACATCCTATATGAACCAGTCAGTCTCTGCAAAATGTGCTCCATCTTTGGCAAGGGGTAACTATATTTCTTGGAGCTTCTATTCCAATTCCTGAAATCAACACATAGTTTGATTTCCCCATTCTTCTTCCTCACATGGACCAAGTTAGCCACCCAATCAAAGTACCTCAAAGGAATGGTGATATTGGCATCCAACAACTTCTTCCCTTATTTTTCCATAATAGGCAACAACATGGGATTTATCTATTCGAGTTTCTGCCTAAAAGGCTTCGTGTCCTCTCTCAAAGGGATCTTATGTTCAATGATGTTTGTGTCATATGTTCGTAAATATTCATATTTCCAGGAAAACACATCAGAAAACTCCTTTAAAAGATGAACATACTCAGCCCTTTGTTCCTTGGACATGTTTCTAGACAATTTAACATACTTTGTATCCTCCTCTATACCTAAATTGCATTCATTCACATCAACATTTTCAATTGAACCTTTAACCTTTACAACAACATCGTTTCTGTCAAACAGTCTCTCCAAGGGGACTAGTCCTTTTGGAATATGGTTATTGGGCAACTGAACAATATGATGGTCAACAATTTTATTCAAAAAAATATCAACATGAGGGCTTTTTTCATAATCATGATCTTGATCGCCCGCACGTGTGTAGATGGATTGGCAAGTGCCGTGTAAATGGAAGGAAATTTGTAAAATGAAGTCTCATGTTCGATTCTCACCCAGATTTACTCGTGCGCCATTCTTGCGGGTTGGGTGGTTGCACCTGGGGTTATAGGGGTAGCCGACGAGGATCAACCCCGTGTCACACGAGTACGAGAATCGCGAGTTGCCGATTCCCCCAGTAAAAAAAAATAAAAAAATAATCATGATCTTGATCAATACGTAAGGTAGAAACATCATCCACAATTTCAAGAAATATCTTTATATCAAGATCATCCTAAAAGACCTTCCAATGTTTGGCATTGTCAGGTATAGAGGGTCTATACTTCACTTCCACATCATATTTGATTTTAGGGGGCAAAGGAACTCTGAAATTACTTGCTGAGACAACCAAGGAATCTGCCATAGTGTTCTCCTCTCTTGGAACAAATGAGATATTAAAATCTAAGAAGAAACTATCAACAAGATCCAAAAATTCATTTATGTAAGTCCTTAACCTGGGGTGTTTAGATTGATACAGATTTTTGACTTGATGTACAATTAATTCAAAATATTCAAACACAACTAACTCTTTAATATTCATGTCTTTAGCAACCCTTAAACCGCAAACAAGAGCCTCATAATCTGCCACATTGTTTGTAGTTTCAAATTCAAGCTTGTAATCCAAATATATGATCTCTTGGGTAGGGGAAATAATTACTACCCCAACACCAACACCTTCCTTAAAGGAGGCCCCATCAAAAAACATCTTCAAAACAGAGGTATTAGGAGGAGTAATTTCACAAGAGGTAATGGGATGTTTTCTGATTTAAATAGATGATTGAGGATCATCAATGAGCTGTAATATACTAGATGCTAAATCAAATAGGGTGGTTGGTAGGATTGGCTTCATCACTGATGATGTAAGCTAATTGTTCTTCCCTATAGAGTCTTCTATGTTCTCCCCCAAATACAAGAATAATGGCATATGAAAGGTCCATTTGCAAATCCCCCCCTAGTATTTTGATCCAATATATTGAAAAGAGCATCCCAAACTTAGGGGGGACATCAGCCACCACAATATCTATGACCACACTTTTCATGGGAAATTGGAACATGGTAACAACCAGAGCTTTGATAACCCCAAGATACTTCACTTTCCTAGAATCAAATGAGTATAGGTCATGGTAAGTTTTTGTAATTTCCAGCCCAAGCTCATCCATGGCAATTTTATGCATGAGGTTATGAGATGCCCCTGAGTCCATCAATTAGTTGTGCAACACTTTATCATGAATATTTAATGATGTGTATATAGAGGGGGAAGAGTCATCCCTATCCTCTACCAAAAGTCCCAGGATGACTATTGGTTTTTCATCTTGAAGGTTGACTGAATCTATGGAATTAGATGAAGGCTCAGGTTGCAGCATTTTGGAAAGATACCTTTTGAATTCCTCAATCTTAATTAGCTCCAAAAAAAGGTACATGGATTTTAATTTTTTGAATCTCACTTTCAAAGCTAAAGGAGGATGGAGATTTTAGAATTTCCTTAATTTTTGGGGTAGGGCTCGTAACCAATGCTTGAGGGTTTTGTGCATATTTACTTTTGTTTCTTGATGCCACAGTGTTAACATAAATTTCTATTTTAGTGGGATGATCAGAAGTATCATGTTTTCCCTCTTTCATTTTTTTACCTGAGGTTTTATTTATTTGGATTTTGATTGGTTTTTTCTCCTTTACTCAATTCATTCAATTGGATATCCATGAGAGACTCTTCATATGCATATTGGATTAAATGGGGAGATGGAGAGGTGTCACCAAGACAATGGATTTATGGATCGGTTTCTTCATCCTCTCCTTCTTAATCAACAATAAGGTTATTTTGGAGAGGGTCTTGGACTTTTTGATCATCCATATCCCTATTTATTTGATCTCTTTGAAGGAATTGAGGGGCATTATTTGGTCTTCTAAAATTACCTCTATTATCAACATTTTGTGTGTTCCTATAAGTCTGCTTCCCTTCAAGTTTTAAGTTCTCCATTTCAGTAGAAAGTGATTTTACCAATTTTGTTAGTTCATCAACTTGAGGGTGGGAAGCAGAGGTATCAGAGGATGAGGCTTCAACCCTACCTTTTATTCTATCTCTATCAGATTTTCCCCTAAGTTTGTCAGCTACCAATATATTAGATTCTACTTCCAAGGATGCATCTTGCATATGAGCTAAATAGGTAGATATTCTTTCTCTCAACAGGAGGCGAAACTCAGGGTCAAATGCACTGGCATAGGTAATCTTGGAAGAGGTTTCTGTAGGATTTATTTCAGTGGGAATCTTTTTGTACATTTTATAAAATCTTTTTGAGAAGTTTGAAACAAATTCCACCTCTTTCCTCTTAATTGACCCAAATTATATAATATAATAAAGGAAATCCTTTTTACCCCCCCAATGTCTCAAGAAAGCATCATCTAAAGCTTCAATCCCAACAATATATCTAGGAGTAAAACCCATAAACCATTTTCTATCCTCACCATCAAGGATTTGTACAAATACCCTCATCCATACATCCTCATTCTCAATGTTAAGATTGTCTGCATAACTATAAAAGGTTTCAAGGTGTTCTTCTGCAGTTATGTTTTCCTCCTCTGTGAACTTGGGCATGTACTTAAGGTAGCCTCCAACTGGGAGAGAATTCATAGGCTGAGGTAAAATAAGAGGGGCATACCTAGCAGCCACTATGGCATCCATCATATTTCTAGGAATATTAGCACCTGCCATTGGGTTGTGAACTGTAGGAGAACACGGGGGAAATGGAGTTTTGACAGGTACAGCTACAAGTTTGATTTTAGGAGAAAGAGGGAGCTTGGATGGAGAGGTTTTAGTTTTCATAGGAAGAGTTTTATTATTAGAGGAATATGGTATAGGGTCTAAGGGAAAAGAGGTTTCCTCCTCTTTAGTCACAACAATTTTGATGGGAGGAGGAGTAGGAAGGCCCAAAGTAGGAAAATATTCTAAGATCTCAAGTCTAAACCAACTTATAACACCGGGAGAGGCAAGGGTCTAAAAACTTTATTCTTTCAATTTGGGGCTAAAAGAAGAGTATTCAATAGGAAAATTTTCAAAATCCAAATTTCTAGAAATTTCAGTAGAGGGTAGAAGAGGAGAATTAGATATAGCTACTGGAGTTTTAAAAGTAGAATAATGCAAATGACCATAAGTACCTTGTACAACAGCTGAAAAGACTTCTTGAGAATATTTTCCTTTCTTGATAATATTCTCTGGGTCAGCATCAAGTGTTTCTAGAGGTCTGGTTATGTATGAGACCTCGTGTGTCTGCCTTTGGGAGCCACAAATGAAACATTAGAGTTGCCAGGTGCTAGCTGTAATATTCAATGTACTAATTTCTAATGCACCTTAATAATCAATATTTCTTTGTCATTCAATCACAGGGAAATGTTTTCAGTCTATTCACCGAAAACAATGCCAAGAATGTTAGCATTGAGAGTCACCCTCAGACTGCAAGAGGATAAGCCCAGTACCCATCAAAAGGTTTGCAAATGTAGATTAATGATTAAAGGTCAAATGGACGAAACTCAACATAAGAACGTTTTAACAAAAAAATATGGGCTAATATGCATAAGAAAATGGGGTTTTGATTAACTTCAGTCAGTTGTTTAAGGATACATGTGAATAGAAGGAATACTTAGTGAGGAAGGTTGATAAGTATTCTATAAGAATCAAGCCTTCTAGTAGCTAGGTGAAGAAAAACCCAGTCACAAGAACTTCTTGAACTAAAGTTAAAACACTGAAAAAAATTCATAGAAACATTATAATCAAACATCCATTATAACACAACCACAACATATCATAAGGATCATCCAATAATGAGAATTTCAGAGTAAAAAGAAACAAGATGATGAAAAGAGGCTAACTTCTATTAATGAAAATATCTCAGGTCTCATACGTAACTAGAGAACAACTATGTTTAGTCAAAATATTACAAAATAGGGATCTCTGCTCAACCCTTCAAACCCAACATATCATTCATATGATGTATTTATAACCAAAACAATAGACAATAACTAGAGGTGTGAGATAGCCTTCCTATGCTAGGATTCTCCACAAAAAGCTACTAGCTTAACATCTGTACAAGTAGATCTAACAAACTGCTAAAATCAAGGAGCTTGTTGGCAACAACTTTAAAAAGATATGAATGACATGATTTGCTGTTTCTTGGGCACATCATCTTAAGTGCCATGTATCTTCTAAGCCTGTGTGCTGAACTCCAATTGCCACATGTTGATCCTTGGTTCCCTCCAAATCATCAAAGCCAAGAAGAAGCAATGAATTCAAAACTGCTCATTGTAAAAACTAGTTCGTAGCACCAATTCGTAGCACAAATGGTATCAAATTTCGTAGTTACCACCACTTTAAAACTATTTTGCATCCGATTCCATAGTGCTTTCAGTAGCAGATTCCATGGAGCCCTCCTATAAAACTGCTCTGCAAATTCCGTAGTGCCCATTTGTAAAACTGTTCTGCAAATTCCGTAGCACCCATTCTGTGTCTGGCTAGGTGATTCCATAGTGCCTTCGGTAGAGAAACTTCAGAATAATATGTGTAGATGATTTCGTAGTGCTAGACGCTATGAAGTCTCTATGTTTTTTCTGTGTTATGCAATGAATCCTCAAAAACACAAAAATCCATAGTAGATGGATTATGAGCCTGTAAATTCCTTTTGTAGGTGAAAATATAATATTTGCCTGAACACTTCAAGCTTGCAAAAACTAATCACCATAAAAAATGGATCTGTCATACTCTCCATTTACTTTCTCAATCTATCACTCCTCCTTGTTGCAGGGAAAATTCCCTCTGTCACAACACCATATATTTATTTTGCAGGGGCACTTCTTTCTAGCATTCCTGAGTTGTCTAATCAATCTCTTGAAAGTGGGATTATTAGGGGGATAGATGATGTTTATGAATTCAATAGGCTTATCAGTAGCTTCACCCTTACCTTTTTATTTCTTCTGAACAAAGGTTTTGGTCATGACCTCAATAGGCTTCCCAATTGTGTCACTTTTACCTTTAACTTTCTTTGGGAAAAAAACCTTAAGTGTGATTTCTGTTTCAACATTTTCTTTGTGGGCTGATGATATAGTGAATGGCTTCCTAACCCTTGTCTCAGCTACTGTAGTAGGTGAAGGAAAATGCAATTTTCTCCCCTTTTTGGCTGTGGCTTTGGATGATGAAAGAATCTCCTCTAGTTCAGGTGTAGGCCGAGGTGAAAATTCTCTTTGTGGGGAGTGATGGACTTCCCTCTCTTCTTCACCAATTTCTTTAGGAACTTCTTTGTCTTGGGAAATAGGTTTTCTCTTTCTCTTCTTACTTGTTTCTTCTTGGGAAACACTACTAGCTGGAAAAGGGCTCTACATCCTGGATTGAGGGGTAGATGCTATATCTAGTTGCATATTAGCAGAGACAATGATCTGTTCCCAAGAAAGGATTATTTTCTTCAATTCTTCCATAACCAACATCCTGATCGACCTAGAGAGGAAAGCACCAGTGTCCACAGCCTTGGACTTGGATTGGACCCTATCAACCATATTTCCCATACTTCTAAATAGACAAAAAGGGATATTCATTAAATATTTTCCTGTGAAATGCAACAAGAGCCTAATGTGATACTGGTATATCAGGTTGAGTCTACCCTCACATGTAAAACACCTTTGGATTATTTTCAACATTTTATGAAAACCCTCAACCAGGTGGATTCTAGGCACTCCCTTAGACAAATTGTCTTTCTGATAGTTTGGCTTGAGGAAATCCTTAGAAAAGGCTACAACAAGGGTCATAGATTTGAACCACCTCTCACCATTGTTAGGTATCTCAGTGGCTACTGTAATGGTGGCCTCAGATACCTCCAACTCAAGGGTTCCTACCTTGGTCTTAGTGACATCAAAGTTTAAAGAAAAATTCCTTGCCACTTCAGGGTGTCCCCTTTGCATGTTTTGACAGAAAGATAGGAAACCAACCCTTTGGAACACCTCCCTGATCATAGGCTCAACATCAAATAGGTGCATGTTAGAAGGCTTAGTCCTGAACACACTCCCACCCTTGTGAGATTTCTTCTGTTGGGATGTATCCATGGATAGAAGCAGCAGGTCAAAACTATAATGCTATGAGATGGTAAGGAAACCAAACAGATACAAAATTTCTTTAAGTTTTTACATGTGATCCTTAATTGTTTTGACATAGAATTCCTCCAATTCACTTCTGAACAATAAAAGACTGGTTTAATGGATGAAAATGGGAGAAACAATCCTCAGAGAAATGATATGCATGAAGAATGCAATATCCAATTTTAAGCTAGCATAGGGCCACCATACAATGTCATCATCAGGTTTAAAGGCAAGGGTTTCTATCCTCCTCATTGCAAAAAAACTTTGAGATGAAAATATAGGATGCCATAGTGAATAAGAAAGGCTAATGCTGGAGCTGTGAGAATAGAATATGGAAATGATTTAACATGGAATTTGCAGTAGCGTTGGAACAAGGGATCCGTAGCGTAGTTTTGGCATCATTTTCTGTAGCGCAGCGTGGACAATCATGAGCCAAGAGGAGAAATGGGAATTCAAAGCTCTAAAGAAAAATGAATATATTTCAGTGGAGGAAATTGTCAGTGTGAAAATGGATATGAAGTCTGTGACAATAGAGGTAAAGGGAACTGGTAGGTGGGAGAAACTATAGTTTGCAGCGCCAGGCGCTACAAAAAGATAAAACAAAACCTTAATGATCTTAAATAGAGCTTGGATGGATCACAAAGTACTTGGACAATGTAGCTTGATAATGGATGATCTGCAACAATCCTGGAGTCATTTGCAACCACCTCAGTCTCCAATTCACCTCAGACAATTTTTTCTGTAGCACAATCCACAACTCTGTCTGGACTAGTAGTTTCAACAACGACGAGCTAGGAGTAGTATTTCAAATTTGGTAAACAAATAGAAGTTTCATAAATGACCAAATCACAATATTCCTTTTGAAGACAAGGGTTATGAAAACAATAAAATACATGAAATCAACTCCATAATTGTAATGATGGTAAAGAGGGAGAGTGTACAAATATGTGCTATGAAAACACCTAGTGAGCTATCTCAAAAAAGAATCTACCCACCTAATCAATCTACCCACCTAATCAATCAGGGCTCCTGCAATAAAATATCTACATAATACAACATAGATAAACTAATGCGCTTCCCATCAGAGATATAATGTGGCATTGATGAGAGAATATAACACAGACACCTAATGTACTCTCTTTCAAATGCACCTATCCACAACTAACCACCTTTAACATGGAACTTTGAAGTTGAAGGAATATCTAGACTAACATAGCTCTACACATATGCTAGTTGGGTCTCTCCTACAACACTGGGTGATAGCACATGGAAGTGGGGAAAATATACCCCTGTCTTAGACAACCTAGTGATGAAATATACATCCTCCTCCATGGAATGATACCACATATATTGACTGACCTTGAACCCATGTCTCCCATGATCCCATTGAATGATCAACTAGTCTAATAATGTAGAGCTCCCCCTAAGTGATTTGACCTCTTGATAAAAATTCAGGAGGTCAATATACATAAAAAGCTTAATGGTCATGTGTATGCTATGAAATAGGGTGAGGGTAAGCCTCCCTATCCCTCTTCCTGGCCTCCCACTCACACACAAAAGCATATGTTTCGACTTGTCGTTACCCCATCTGTTGGCATAGGGGTAGACCTGGGGTTCAACGCTACAACAACGCACCAAAAAACCCTAACTACTGGCCCTTTCGGAAACACCTATGAAGCAGATGAAGTCTCACCTGAGGTAGAGGCAAGGGTAGTTGCAGGACTTAGATGTCTGCAACATTAGCTGGGACAAAGATCTGTGATTGTAACTCCTCAACAAAGCACTTAGTAATTACAGTTCGTTAATATTCAACCTTAGTTCATAGCGCAAATAAACCCTAACAACAGATCAACGCAGAATTCACATAGATCCAATAGATTCAAGCACTAAGCATACCAATAGAGATTAGATCTATTTTTTGTTCACATTATTCAACAGTAAGCTATCAAATCAGATTCGTCAATAATCTAACAATGCACTAAGCGTATAAACAAGAGATAAATCATAAAGCACAAAGAATTCATAACACATGATATACGTGGTTCACCCCCTCCCTAGGGCTACGCCCACCAACTCTTCGTCTTATTTATTAGCTTCTTTCAATCTTATTACATGCAAAAAGCCTCCAAATCAACTCCACAAAGGACAAGAGATCTGCGCACCTCGCCTGATCCTCCTTCCCTGAGTAGATCTAGGCACAAATCCTTACACAGTCATTTACAGTCTCTTTCACTTAGCCTTGCAAGTATCACACAATGCACACAAATCCAAATCACACATATCTACTTTTGCACTTAGAAACAAAGGCTCACATTGACTAGTCACTACTAGTCACTACTCACTACTTCTTACATCTCCTAGACTTCTATTTATACATTACAAAATAGGCCTAAGAATGGGTAAACCCATGGGTTGACATCCCCATACCCATTACATAAGCCCAAAACACAAAAATACCTAAAAAGGGGCTGATATCCCACAATCTTCGCTTCGACTTGCACTTCGCCTTCGACAACCTATCGAAGTCCCAAAATGGTAAAAAATGACCAAGGATCCTCAAAACTTGGTCAAGGGCCAACAGGCCCCCAAAACTCACCTGTGAGTCATCTTGAGTAACTCTGATCTGGGTAGCTTTGCCTCAAAATCATTGATCTTGGCTTGAGAAAATTCAAGCTGTTTCTGTGCCATGACCTCCTGCTTAGTGAACTCTTGGATTACTGCTTCATTGATAGGTCCCTCTAAGCATTGTTCAGCTGCAGTGATGACTTGCTCCAGTTTTGATCCTCGACCTTTTATCTCTGTGAATAGTTGGTAAGCCTCATCCTGTATTGGTTGGAGCCTCTGAGTTACTTCCATGAATATGCTCTGAATGGTGTGGACCTGCTGCTAGGCAGTGCACTATTCGTGGGATTGCTTCATCCTCTTAATGGTTGACAAGGGATTCAACTGCACCTATACTATTTCTGTTTGTTGCTTTGCCTCCTGGAGCTGTGACTCCAGTTCCTTCAATTCAGGATCCTCAGTGAGTTTCTCATAAGTTTGGGCATTACTATCACTCAGTTGTTTACATTCCATGGAAAGGTCCTTGATTCTTTTGACTATTCCTTGAGCAGTCACTTATCTTTGATCTCGCACATCCTGTGGAGTATTGGGTACTGTTCTTAGCTCTAGATATGTGATTCTCTGCTAAAGCTGCTGGATGATTTATGCGAGTTGCACTACTTGGTGTTCTACTGGTTCTTCCTCCTTCTGCTCCAATCCCATCACAGAGAAAAGTGCTCTATTGACTTATTCTTTTACTCTGACCTGCTCTACGAGCCACTTTTATTTATCCTGCTAGATCTGTGCTCTTTCTTCTTCAAACTTTTCTTGAAGAGCGTCCTTCTCATGTTTCTCAATCCTGTGTTGCTCTATAATTTTCTCCTGTGCTTGTTTCAGGGCCGTGTTGGCAGCCAATTCACATTTTTCATTATCTCATAAGCTGCCTACACCAATGTTTCACAAACATTGATTTTTCGTCGCAATTTTCTAATGAACGACGATTTTATTCTTTGCACCTTTTTGCACGCTTATCTTCGTTTTGTTTTCAGAACTGTAAGCGTGAAATCTTATTCCTTCAAAGTCACATTAGAATCCTTGTTTGAACCATTGTCATCCTTCTGATTGATATGCCCTTTGCGCTTACATTTCATTTATCATTACCCAGCTGGCCAATCTTTCGATCTGTATTCATTGGACATTTTTGGTTGATTATGTGACTTGGTTTCATTAGGTTTGTGATGCTTTGGATTTACATGTTTCTTATTTGGCCTACTTAGCCATTGGGCTCACAACAATGCATAGGCGTTATGGTTAAATCTTTCTCATATGAATTTTGATATAATCATCATGTTAATGTTTTTATAACTATTGGCATGTTGAAGACTCTTTGGCACCTTGGCTAAAATACTTATATGAGTTGTTACAAGAGATTGGCGCATGGTTGATTATTTGATTTTGTTTTCAAATTGATTGATTTGTGCGCACATTGGTAGGCACATATCTATTCAATTTCATTGTTTGTGCACGTGGCTTAATGGTTGAACTATGCTTTAATGGGTAGAACAGTAAACTGGCATGAACAAAGATAACCTCTATCACCCTCACACACTTTGCATTGATGCTTGCCTCCTTGCCAGGGTTACCTCTGTGGATTTTTGGGAGAATCTCTTAGCCTAATCTATTCAAACCCTTGTCCCTTAGCTTAGATCATTGTGTGTTATCTCCTGGCCGCCGAAGGACGAAGTAAACCTCCAAGGTGTTCAGAGTCAGTTGTGGTTTCATTTTGCCAGAGAAGTTTGCCCCGAATTTTCTCCCAGAGTCACGTTTTTGTGTGAGTGATTATGGGCAAATGGTTTTGAATTAGCTCGAACGGTTGAAAACCCAGAACCTTTTTTAGCCCCTTTACCCTCAGTGAGGGCGATTTCTTCAGAAAATGAGCCATTACAGAGTTCTAGCTCGTGTTTTAAAGGTCATTTTTCAGATCTCCTCAATGGCTTGGGTCTGTGTGCATGCTTATCACTTTTCCAGATCTGTGCTAAAGGATTATTCATATTTTAGTAGGTTGATTGATTTATCCACGAAAACATACCCTAGAGCTATCTTTGTCTCGGGAATTAAATCAAGTATGACAGATGGCCAGAGCACACCTCAAGATGAATTTAAAGAAGTTGGTGTTTCTAATGACTGTGAGAGAAAAGAAGTTGGAATTGCTTGCTTCCATAAGACCAGATGTGAAGTTGCCCATCCTTCAGTATGGGTTGAACACAATTTTTGGGTCTTCTGATGTCATTTTGCAATACATTAAAACGAAGTTTCCGAATCCACATCTGGTTCCTGATGGATCCATGGCTGATATAACTTTAGATTGGGTGGTTTATATTCAKGATATTTTCTCACCATTGGTACTAGAACTTCTTTATGACACTAATCCACTGGCATGGCAGGAACTACAGCTGAATCTTGAAACGTCATTTGCAAGATTGAATGGGGGAATTATGGAATACAGTAACAGGGGACATTATTTCTTTGGTAATGTTTTTAGTCTGGCAAGATTTTTCATTCTTAATTCCCTACAATCAATTCTATATGGATTGATTGATATGCAAAATAGATGGCTGTTGGAGAATTAGTATTTGATCACTTAATGGCTCAGAAATTTAGTAGCTCACAGCCTATGCCGAAAGGAATGGAAAATGAGTCTGAACTTCCTTTAGGAAGGTTGCTACAAATATTAAAGGAATTTTCCACAGATCCAATTCTAAGTGACTATGTGATTGATGCTGCCTGGGAAGATATGAAGGCAATGAAAGATTGGAAATGTATAATTTTTATGCTTTTAGATGATAATCCAAGGATTGAACTTGCAGAGAAAGATGCCACAAATCTTGTTCGTGTTTTATGTGCCTCTATGAAGAAAGCAGYAGGAGAGAAAATYGTTCCTACTGCTGATAACCGTAAGCCTTCACTCAGCAAAGCTCAGAAGGAGGTACTAGACAATAATAAACGAGAAGTAACAGCAGGTATGATGAAGCATTATCCACAGATGTTGAGGAAATATTTAGTAGACAAGGTGAAGGTATCATCAATAGTGGAAATTATCATGCATATGAAGCTTGAGCTTTATTCACTCAAACRTCAAGAACADAATTTCATGRCTGTGCTTCAGCTTATACAAGAAGCATTTTTCAAACATGGGGAMGMAAACACTTTAAAKTCATGTGTCAAGGCAATCACATTCTGTGCTAGTGAAATCCAGGCAGACTTGCAAGATTCTGCCCAGAATAAGTTGAAGGAATTGGAAGATGAGCTTGTTCTGAAGCTCAGATCTGCCATAAAACAAGCAGGGGTATCTGAAGATGAGTACTCCTTGACAGAGGAAAAGAAGGTAGCAAAAGTGGTGAAAAGCAAAGGATGGATTCAAGTCTAGTTGATTTGGACCATGATGAACTTGGCAATAGTTCAACTTCTGATTGCCCAGAAGCAAATGATGCCCATGTCATTCAGAGACTTCTTAAAATTAATCCTACAGGATCGTGTAAAGGCTCTAAACCGGTGTGGCATAACTATTTATACAGATTTGGTGCTAGAGGTGCTTGCTAGACATAAAAATGATTGGAAGATTGCTATGTTTTTCTTTGTGTGGGCCTCTCAACAGCCTGGCTACAACAATGACACGAAGACCTCAATTCTAGATGGATTTTGGTGTATTCACACCAAAGATTTATTTGATTTTTGTTTTGATTAAGATAGACTCAATTAAGATCCGGTTTGTTCTAATTTAGCATGGCAGTTTTGGTTTGTTTTGATTTAAATATTTTGTTTTGTTTTAATTAGTAATCAAATATTTATTTGAATATATTTCAGTTAGATTTGGATTTAAAACAGGCATGTCCTCAGATTATGATAGCCATAGAATCCACCAATGCTGTAGTTAGTCTACAGGAGCAGATTTTTAGCCATTTTATCAAGAAAATATCCATCTAACTTGATTTTCTTTTGTCTATTACAGGTCAATTCGAATTTGCAATTGAATGATTGAACAGTTAGAGGATATCTCAAGGATTTCTACTTGTATTTCATTTTCTTAGTTTAGGAGATTTTTGGGATTAT
>JASDQU010100568.1:120414-231475 GCA_032191745.1 Picea mariana
TTTAGCCATTTTATCAAGAAAATATCCATCTAACTTGATTTTCTTTTGTCTATTACAGGTCAATTCGAATTTGCAATTGAATGATTGAACAGTTAGAGGATATCTCAAGGATTTCTACTTGTATTTCATTTTCTTAGTTTAGGAGATTTTTGGGATTATTCCCAGATTGTGTAAACTGTTTACTATTATTCACAAGGATACTTTACCTTGTGAGAAACCTATTTAAACTTATGATTTTGTAATAATCAGGAATCCTCAGTTGGGGAGAACAAGGATATGGAGTTTTGATTCAAACTGGAGAAGAATTGGTGTTTTGTTATAGCTTTCCGCTTTTCAATATATCAACACTTTGTTCTATGTTTTGTATATCAGCTTGTTTATGGTTTAGTATTGCGTTAGCTATCTGAATCACATGCAAATGATATAATCTTATTACTGTTATCTATATCTTGTTTCTTCCTAAATCGATAAAAGGCATAACAATTAGCAATTCCTTTTAGTGAATGATAGCTTTGTCTTCTTCATAATTTGAATTGTAATATATAAGTTTGCTGCACAATAGGTTTCCCCTTTTGCAGGAATTTATAATCAAAAAATTGTTATGATAATCTTTTATGTCTTGTTTGTCCTGTAATAATACTTCAGGAAGCATTGTAGCTGATCGTTTCCGAGAAGCTTAAGGGCTTAACTGGTGTGAGTTTCCCTCCTCCAATCAGCTTAGAAGTCATCATACACAGGGCAGACTTGGAGCGCTTCCAGGTCAATTAGTATTTAGTTTATTGCTTTTATTAAGTAATTTAACATAGATATAATTTTGATTTGTTTTAATTTCAGTTAGTTTACTTTCTTATTCATAAATCATAAAATCAAAAAAAGTTATCCTTCGCTGTCTTAGGGCAACTAATACATTAGTTTTGCAGGTTTTAATTAAATCTGTAATTTGTCCATATTGTTTATTTGTGAATAAAGAATGATCATAGCTGAAAATTAAGTAGTTGATTTGAGTTATTAGTAGTTTGTAGATAGAATAGTTAGCGTAGTTTATAGTTTAGTATATTAGTTCCTTTATTTGTTTTATTAGTTTCTAGTTTCCTTTATTTTAGTTTAATTTCTTTTATTTAGTTAGTTAGTTTGTTTTAGTTAATTTTTATTAGTTTCTAGTTTCCTTAGTTTAGATTACTTAGCTCAGATCAACTTTTCTCTTTGGCTTCTTTAGGAGACCTTAGAGCGGCCAACGGAGCCGTTAAACTCGTCAGGGTGGTTCATTCCAAATGGCTTGGGTTATTTAGACAACCCCGGACCGGTTCCACTCTTCTAGTTGACGGATGGACTGTTTCGCCCGTCAACAGGCCGCTGTGGCCTAGTATTTCTCAGCTTGTGCTCGATTAAGGTGGGCTTCAGTCACATCATCCAGTCTGTGGAGTTGAGCAAGCTCATCTCCCAACTCTGGTTCTTTTGAGGGCGGGGGCGCAATGGACACTGCGTGGCTTGAATAAAGGGCTTGTTGTACACCTCTTAGTTCTACTTCAATTCTATCATACATGGCTTCTTGTTTTGCTTTGTTTCTTTAAAAAATCTCTTCTGAGGCATCTCCTACAATTGAAATGATGAATTCGAAGTCGTCAACTGTGAGTACATTCTGCATCTTTGGTTTATTAGATTTGGACTTCTTCCGCGATGAAGGTTTTGTGAGGGAGACCTTCCTTTTCTTAGATGGATCAGTGTCATCAGGGAGGTTCTGTGGCAGTATTAATTCACCTTGCTTATGTTATTCTTGTTCTTTTTCCTCTTTGTTCACTTCGTCATCACCTCCTCAGCTAGATGACTCGGATGCAACTCTTCTGATGAGTTGTTTACTTCATGTACATCTTGCTTCTTCTTCTTCCTGCTACTACTTGGGACATCATACTCTTCGCGAGTAACCACCGGGTTTCCAATGAGGTCTGAGTCAGACAACTCTGCAGGGTCAGCAGGGATACGGAGTTCTACAGGCTAGTCTTTAATGATTTCTTCCAGGTCCTATGTAGTGAGATTGTAGTTGTAATAAAATTCTTCTTTTCTTTCATCAATGCACGCAGTAATGTAAATAAAATTCCTATATGTGCAGAATTTCATAAGAGGCCTGAACCTATCTAGGGTGTTCAACGTCATACGAGGGAAGGACTCAATAGCCCTCCTGAGCTGCAGATAATAGGTATGAAATACTGCATTTGACTACCACTTCTTTCCCATATCGCTTGAATACCAGAGCATGGTGAACTTTGCAGCAAGTGACTCAAATGGATCAATGTCAGGGAAGTTCGCACCTTCCGACATCTCCCAAGTAGTAAATGCGATGAGGATTAGGATCCAGCTGAAGTGAAACTCATAGCCCTGATCCTGAGCTTTGCAAAAATCCAATTCGAGCTGGTTAACTAGGTACTTCGCCTAGTTCATTTGTAGGCCTTCTACGCATTTCCTAGCGAGGTCAACAAAAAACCTTGTAACCTACGTGGGTTTGTTCTTTCTTACTAGGCAATTAATTGGCATGCTAGGCACACTGCGCCATTCTATATGGAGGCTACCTTGTAGCCTCGCGTCCCCTTCTCAACATCACTATATTTTTCTTTAATTATCTGTGCCAAGGCATGGTTTGCATCTTTTCCTAGGTAGAGGTATTGTGGGTTTGGTCCATGCATGCTCAAT
This sequence comes from Picea mariana, assembly GCA_032191745.1. NCBI lineage: Eukaryota > Viridiplantae > Streptophyta > Pinopsida > Pinales > Pinaceae > Picea > Picea mariana. The sequence continues at coordinate 123,100 of JASDQU010100568.1, forward strand.
CCGATGATCCTATGGATCAACACTGGATTGATAGTGATACGTCTATCCAAGCACAGATAACCACCGTGGAAGCATGACATCAAGATTTTAACGTAGGAATTAACCTCTTGGTTCCTTCCAAAATTTGGAATCTTCATTACATTCAAAAGGGTGGACTGCGCGAGGTTCATGGTCCACGGCTGAGGGATGATCTTCGTCTTCTTTCCTTTTGTCTTGGTCAGATATTTGTGATGTGTGAGCATGCCATAGCTCTTACGGTCTCCCAGGTTATAGTCGCTAATCTTCAAGGTTGGAATCCTCTATAGCTATGGTCTAACTACGTGCATCCCCTTCAGGAGATACACAATGATGACGATGTAGTTGAAGTCCCTCGGGACACTGTCGTGACTCACTACACTGGCCAGGGGTGGGATGTACTCGAGTAGGATGGATGGTAATAACTTCACATTCTCCAAGTCATCTCTATGCTTGGTTCTTTTCTCAGTCGTAGCTCAGGATGGTTCGGATCCACGAGCAGTTGACGGGGAGGCTTGCACTCCTCTCATTTATGCATCTTGTAGACCCATAGACATTACCTTTTCAGTCACAAGGTCGATAAGTATCTCCTTCATAGACTCTTCGACTGCGCTAATTTCTTTAGACATACATGCTCGTGGCTGACTATCTTTGGTTGAAGAGCAACTACTCAATCCAATGGGATGGATGGCGATAGCTCTATGATCACTATGTGAAATAAACTAATCTATAAGCTCAGATAATCACGGGTGGAAAAAGTGTTCTCAGTGCAAGGCTCGATGGAATAAGTAGACAACTAGGTAACATATCTTTCCAACGGGTGAGAAGCCTTCATTAATACAATTATGTCCATTATGACACAGTCCCAAAGGTCTGATGGTGAGATTTCTTGTCATAACTGCTATTCTAACCATTCGAATCATTGGGATAATGGTTATAATGCCTCCAATGGTCATATTGCTTCTCCATGGTGAAGTGCCATGCTGTGCTGTACTGGTATCCCGACGAAGTTCAGATTTTGGAATCCTTGCTTCTGCTTAGTTACTTCTGGAACTTTCTGTAACTTTTCTATCTTTTCTTTCTTCTTATTGAGCTTTCTAGCCTTCCTCCCAGTTATCTTTGTCTTGATACTCCTCTTTCTATTCTGATTCTGATCTTCTCTGGGCATAGTAACTTCACACCGTTGATGGTCTTTACTAGGGTTCAAGGGCAATACTTCTTCTCTGTATGGTGTAGGTGCTCTACTCTCCTATACAGATAGGTGTCTCAAGTCCTCGTGTATCCTTTAAAATTTGACATCCAAGTTTTTGGTTCTAAATAACTTCAACCTATTCTCATGTTCTTCAATCAAATGTGCGATCCTCCTAGTCATGAAATCTTTTAATTCTTGCTTCTTCTGCTCTAAGAATTCCTATTCTTTTATTCTGGCTTGATCCTTTTCGATCCAAGGTTTTCCTAGTAACATATCAAATGGGGCACTATTCTCAATAAATTTAACAACCTCAAAATCTTCCTCTGTCGAGGTTCCATGGGCACTCATAGATATTTGGGTAAGTATTCCACACAGGGTTATCAACTTTCCTCTAAATAATCCTATCCCTCCCAATGAAGGAATCATAGTAGGCTTTCCTAAAATTTCCCAAGTTCTTTCTGTCATGATATTCACCTATGTTTCTACATCTAGAACACAGTCAATGTTGAAGTCTCCTATTCTTGTTTCTATGCATTCTTTTTCTTTGAATATCTCTGGTAAGTTGATGTTTTTGTGATCATTCAGGGTTTCTTTCATTTGCAATAGTACAATTTCCTATTCTTTTTGGGGTTCTGCCATGATCTTAGTTTCTTGATATTCCTCAGGGTTTTCTTGTCTCATATTCATTCTTTCAACCTTAGCAATCATTCTAGGGCAATCTAGAACTTCATGATCCATAGCTTTACAAAAAATACAACTGGGTATTCTACCAGGGAATTCCTTAGCAAGATGTCTCGGTCTTCTGCAACTGTAACAAAGAGTTAATTCTCTCTTTCTCTTAAATGATCCCCATCCTTTCCTATACTGCACACTAGGATCATGGTAGCTAACTTGCAAAAAATTCTTTCTAGGATCTTGCATCCATTTGTTAGTTCGAAGATACTTTCTATGCATAGGAATAACATATCTTTCACTATTCTTATCAGATCTACTCATATAAAATCTTATTTCTTCTAGCTATGCCCTAGTTTTCAGGCTAGGACACAATTTATCAAACATACCTAGATCCATATTCTTGAAACAAAAATCCACTAATCTTACTTTCAACAGAGCACAAAGCTTCCAGATCTAAAAAATTTCACTATTCTTACCTTTCTCAGAGCACAAAGCTTCAAGATCTTACCTCTTTTCTTCAGATCAGACTTCTCTTCTTAACACATAGTTTCATAATCCAAGTAGAGTACTATGCACCAGGGCAATAGATCTATGCACAGAGCTTCCACAGTTTGAGGTCATATCTTCACACAAAGCTTCTTCTTCCTCAGTTACTAGCAATCACAGTTTTAGGTCCCAGCAATAGAACCATTTGTTGGCACAGGGGTAGACCCAGGGTTCAACGATACAACAATGCACTAACAAAACCCTAACTACTTTCCCTTTCAACAACACCTAGGAAGCAGATGAGGTCTCACCCGAGGTAGAGGCAGGGGTGGTTGCATGACTTAGATGTCCGCAACCTTAGCTGGGACACAGATCTGTGATTGTAACACCATAACATAGCACTTAGTAATTATAGTTCATTAATATTCAACCTTTCACAACTCATCTAAACCCTAACAACAGATCAACACATCATTCAAACAGATCCAATAGATTCAATAACTACACATACCAACAGAGATCAGATCTAGCATTCGTTCACATTATTCTACACTAAGCTATCAAATCAGATTCATCTATCATCTAACAACACACTAAGCATATAAACAAGAGAGCAATCATAAAGAACAAAGAATTCATAACACATGATATACGTGCTTCACCCCCTCCCTGGGGCTATGTCCACCAACTTTTCATCTTCTTTATTAGCTTGTTTCAATCTTCTTACATGCACAAAGCCTCCAAATCAACTCTGTAGAGGATAGGAGATATGCACACCTCACCTGATCCTCCTTCCCTAAGTAGATCTAGGCACAGAGCCTTACACAGTCTTTTACAGTCGCTTGCACTTAGCCTTGCAAGTCTCACATAGTGTGCACAAATCCAAATCACATAGATCTACTTTTGCACTTAACAACAATGGCTCACACTGACTAGTCACTACTAGTCACTACTCACTACTTCTTACATCGCCTAGACTTCTATTTATACATTACACAATAGTCCTAAGCATGGGTAAACCCATGGGCCGACATCTCCATACCCATTACACAAGCCCAAAACCCAAAAATCCCTAAAAAGGGGGCGATATCCCGATCTCCGATTCGGCTTGGGCTCTACCTTTAACAGCATGTCAAAGTCCCATAATGGTAAAAAATGACCAAGGATCCTCAAAACTTAGTCAAGGGCCAATACTGCCTCTTCCTACTCTCGTCGTCGTCATCTATGATTCACATACAAATATTGTTAGGAACATATATAAATATAAAATAAATTGAAATTATTAAAAAAAACATATATAAATGACATGTATTTCAAAAATCCAAATTTCATTTTGTTTGCAAAGAATTGTTTAAAATAAATTGGTGTGCCCCAACAGTTCATGCTCCATGGTCGGTGCACTATATAAAAAAAAAAAAAAAAACACCACTAAATAGTGCGTCCCATAGGAATATCCACACCGACGAAGTGCTTTTATCAGTACCGATTCATCTCGTTAACAAAGACGCACCACAACACTAAAATTTATAGCGCAAAAATCCACAATGCCCTTTGTTAAACTGACTACATCGATATTCCATGTCTACTAGAGCACCGACATGCTATCTACTGGTGATGCTTCCTTTATGGCACCAGTGCATTTGGTGGACTAATGGGCACTACTAAGCTAAAATTCATTATCAGAACTGAAGCGGTGTGACGGGTTACCATTATCGCACTGACACCACCATGATAGCAGAGAACTAATGTTTTCTACATCGATGCATTATAAATAATAGAGTACCGGGGACGGGGTGTCCAATGAAACGCCTCACTATGAAAATTCAGGTAATATATTTCCAGGTGCGTTGGATTACAATGGTTTCACCATAAGTTAAATTTTATAAATCGTTATGTTAGTGGTGATGTCAGTTAAGTGAAGTGTACTGGTGGGTAATGTTAAATGACACCAATGTGATTTATTCAGTGTGTGTGTGATTTTTATAAGTATGGTGGTGTGTTTGAACATTGACATGCTGAAGAGTTATGTGTCCAATTTGCACCAGTGCGATTGGTTAAAATTTGTGCATTGCTAGGTTAAATTTTCATATAACATTAAGCCAATGGTGTGGTTAATGAAGTGAAATGTGTCAGTGCATGTAGAAGCCCATTATGCACCAGTTTTGGGGAGTTTGAAAGGATGCACCATGTTGTAAAGTATAGAGCATCGAGAATGATGCATCCAATGAGAGGTCCCACTATGAAAAATTGGGCAATATATGTCCTGGTGCATTTTTGTATACATTACCAGTGCATTGGATTAAAATGGTTGAACCACTACGTTAAATTTTATAAATCTTTATGTTAGAAGTGTTGTTATTTGAGTGAAGTATAACAATGTGTAATGTTAAACAACACCAAAACTATTTATTCAATGCGTGTATGTTTTTTATAAATTATGGTAGTGCTTTTGAACATTGATGCGTCGGGGCATTATTTTTTGGTTATGCCCTGGTGTTGTTGGTTAGAATTTGTGCACTACTAGGTTATATGTTATATATCGTTGAGCTAGCTATTTTTTTTAATGAAGTGAATTGTGTCGGTGCGGGTAGAATCCCATTTTGCCTCGGTTTTGGGGCATTCCAAAGGATGCACCACTTTGCTTCTAATAATTCATCATAGTGCGCTTAAGTGAACCACATGGGTGCACACATTTATGTGACATACCGAAGGCGATGCTTAATGTGTATTTAAGATAACATGCACCACTTCGGGGTGAGTCAAACTGTGCAGGAGCGCCGTACGAAATTGAAAAAAATTGAAAAAAATCACAAATTTCAAACTAAATTGTAATTTTGAATAGATGAAAATGAAAATAGGAAGGTAATAAATAATTTACCTGGCCTCGGCATGGTTGCATCATTGAGATGAAATGAAAATTTGTGGTAATTTATAAAATTTGGAAATGTGTGGAATCCACCAATGGAGATATTAAAGTCGGTGTAGAACACTAGAAACATGGCATATTAGGAAGAAAGGTGAGCACCGGTGCTTGCTTCAGAGTTTGGAAGCACAGGATGCACTGTAACAATGAAAACTAATTTGGTAATTTTTTTAAATTTAGCCTACTTCGGTGTATTTTGGGGCATTTAGGCGCATCGAGGCATAATATGCAATGACACTACCGTGATTTTTCAATGCATGTAATTTTATTACAAAGTATAGCGGTGAGTTTAAACATTGACTCTTTGGGGTGTTATATTTAGGGTACGCCCTGAGGCAATTGATTAAACTTGGTGCATAGCTAGGTTAAATTTTATAAATCATTGAGATAGTGGTGCAATTAATGAAGTGTAATGCACTGGTGTGGTTATAAGCCTGTTTTGCGCCAGTGTTAGGGAATTTCAAAGGACACACCACTTTATTTTATTGGTACGAACATATATAGACGCATCGACAGAGGTGCTCATTGTGGCGTTATGTTTCAAGTACACCCAAGGGATATTGATTAATCTTACTGTACCGCTAGGTTAAATTTTATATATTGTTGAAATATCAGTGCGATTAATGAATTTTAATGCACCGGTGTGGGTATAAGCCCAATTTGCGCTGGTGTCAGGGCGTTCTGAAGTACACATTGCTTTGTGTTTTAGTAAGTTTTTGTGGTGCACTAGCTTGAATGGCACCAATGCAAATTTATATAGATGCATGAATGATGGTGATCTATGTGTATTTATCACAATACACACTGCTTTGGGGCAAGCCGAACCGTTCATGCGCACCACGCGAAATTGAAAAAAAATTGAAAAAATGCCCAATTTCAAGATAAATTGTAATTTTGATTGGATGAAAATGAAAATAGGAAGGTAATAAATATTTTACCTTCTTTGTTCTGTCCCAAGGAAGCATGGTTGCACCATTGAGAGAAAATCAAAATTTGTGGTAATTTCCAAAATTTGGAAATGTGTGGAATCCAACAATGGAGCTATCCAAGTCGGTGTAGAGCACTAGACATAGGGCGTCTTAAGAAAAATAGGTGAGCATCAGTGCTCTCTTGAGAGTTTAAAAGAACATGATGCACTGTAAAAATGAAAATCAGTTTGGTATTTTTTTTTTAATTTACCCTACCTCGGTGCACCTTTATACAGATAAGTGCATTAGTGTGTGTTGTTTAATGACACCATTGCGATTTATTTGGTGCTTGTAATTTTATTATAAAGTATGGCAGTGATACGAGAACATGGACTCACTAGGGTGTTGATTTCTTAAAGAAGCACCAATTAAAAAATCCTCCGCAAAAACCTCCCGCGACCCTCCTTTTCTATGAACAATGATGGGTTTTTTGAACATTTAAGCACCAATGTGCTCATTTTAGATGCACATCGTTGTGTATTTTCCATAAAGGCGCATCGAAAAAACCATTCGCAAAAATCTTTGACCGCTCGCCTCCACTAGAAACAACTAAGGGAATAATTGTTCGAGGAGGTTCCATAAAAGCCTTCGGAAGAAGGTGTTATCCTTGTAGTGAGTTTTGAAAAAAATATTCAATGATGAAAATGGTCAAGACATGGCATTTCATTGGATGCGCTAGAAAATTCCCCTTGTCTTGAACCAATCTTATGGTGTTAAGCCTCATCTATTATGGTAAGACTTAATAAATAGGAGTTGTAAAAATGTCTAAGTGTTGAGGAGCATGGCTATGCACAAGTGGGACCATGTGAAATCAGAGGTAAGGGGATCGAGGTACAATCAAGACCACGTGAAATTGGAGGTAAGGGGATTTGGGTATCCCTAGGTAGGGGGATCAGGGTTGTGGTAAGACTGTAGGACCATGTGAAATAAGAGGTAAGGGGAATGGGTTAGCCCCAAGCGGGACCACGTGAAATCGAAGGTAACATGATTATGTTTGTGGTAATACATAGTAAATATGAGTTGTAAAAATGTCAAAGTGTTGAGGAGAAAGACTATGCACAAGCAAGACCATAGACAAGTTGGAGTAAGAGGATGGTGGATGATGTAAGACTTAGTAAAAATATTTGTACAAATGACTAAGTCTTGAGAAGGAGATGGATTGGGAGGATCAAGACTAAGGATGAGAGGGGGCATGGGATATATAGAAGAAGAGTCATAAAAATCATGGGGAACCGTGCTAAGTCATAAGAATTTTGACTAAGTTTTGGGGAAGTATATAATGGAGTTATGTGAAATATGGAACTTAAAGGAAAATAGAAAATGGAAAATGGAAAAGGAAAGGAAATAGAAAATGTAAAAATACAATAGAAAATGGAAATGGAAAATGAAATAATGGAAAGGAAATGGAAAATGGAAATAAAAAATGAACATAGAAGTATGGAATATGGAATAGGTTAAGTATGGAGAGTAGAGTGGAAAGAGAGAAATGGATAAGTATGAGATGCGAAGAGAAGTGAAGGGATAAGAGAAAAAGTTTAAAAAAATGGCTAAGTATGGAGATGGAGAGTACTCAGGTAAGATGTGTTATCCCTTGATATGTTCCAATATTTTAATGGAACGATTCCAAGTCACCCCAGGGGACAAGACTCATAGTGAATCTTAAATCCATGCTTCCAATAAGGAAATTATGCAAAATTGGGCAAGTTTTCTCTCTCTCTCTCTCTCTCTCTAAAAAATCTTGACCCTCAAACATTCTCATCTCAGATAATAAAAAATCCTAGCTCCATGAGGGATATGTCCACGAGTGTTTTAGACAATTTATATTTAAAGGTGGGTGAGGTGGTGAATTAGAAGAAAAACACGATAAGCATAAGGAACTGCAGAGAATGAATATTATAACTTATGGAAATAGAACAACGTGCTAAGCAATTAAGAATTCAGTAGTTCTAACACATATAACCGATCATTAAAACATGCATCAAACAGTTAAAAATCTTCAGATATTCAAATACATTGAGGTGCCCTCTGCATATCATTTAAACATATGCATAAAATAAAAGAAGTGGTCATTGTTAAGAGGAAATCACTTCTATGTCATATACATACACCACCTAGTTACACTGAATATGTTGCATAACTTGCTTCTTGAGATTTTATTAATGGGGATCTGATATAAGAAGCTAGGTGAGAGGGGTGGATTTTACAAGAACAAATCACACAAAAAATAAATTGTAGACTGAAACATAATGTAGGGGATGAATCTCATGAAACCTACTGTCTTTACTATCTGTCTGTGCTTGAGGGTTGTGTTCAACAAATTTGGTTGACTCTTAAATTCCCCAAAGTGCTAACCCTTGGAATGAGCTCCTTATACTTCTTTATATACATGTTTGTTTGTGAGAAATCGTGCATTTAATCCAATACTGGTTCTTGAAACTAAAAACAAATTTGTTAGTTTCTTGATACCACCTATGGTTTTCCAACTGATTTTATGAGGTAAACACATTTTGACCACCAAAGTTAACCTGTTGACACTATTATGGGGTGTGTTCTCTTTTTCCATTTGAGCTTATGTATGGATTCTTCTAGGTGACTCAATTGGACCCTTGACTGCAACACTCGACACTTTCAACTATTGAATAGTTGAGGTCCTTGGCTGGCTGGAAGAACATCTAACGTTTTCCTCTTAGCCACCGCCACTCATCAATGTAGAGTACCATTGAACAATTCTTTGAATCCCCTTCCTCAAACAATTGTATAGAGATGGTTAGTTAATACAACTGTACTTTAGGTTAGATTCTCGAATGTCCCTCCGTTCTCAAATTTGAGCTAATGATACTAGAGAAGAACATTCCTTCCTTCAAGAACTGCATAACATAGTCCTTAGATATATGTAGCCAGGATGGATGATGGTATTCTCCTGAGAGGAGAGACTAAGTAGGAAGGTCATATTCTATGAAAACTGACATCCGAGTAACTCACCTTTAGAATATAAATTACTCGCAGATTGGTTCCTTCATTTCCTTAGACTTTCTCTTATAGTGGCTCGACATGTGCTTGTGGAGGAAACTAATAGAGTGAATTGATTCCCTACACTTGGCTTGATACTCTGAGATTTTTTGCTTGCACAGGTGTGCATGTGTTGGAAATGATTATTGTCCTCTATTGGATACATGTAAGGTATGATGTTTTTTGAAAGGACCTTCCAAATGCCTTTTTGTATGCTATCTTATCCATAACTGATTTGGTGCATTGTTGTTGTATCCCTCACCCATTTGAAGTATCTTTCCTTGTTCCTTTTTATGAAAATATGTCATATTCCCAATTCTTTAGTTCTTTTTAAATTTTGGGAGGAGGCATGAAATTTTGAGTGATGTCATGTTGATGTCATCATGGCCCCATGAACATGTGACAACTTTCTATTGGTCCATGTGAACATTGATGTGGCTCTAGGTTCTGTCTAAGTGTAGCTGACTTTGATATGGTGTCTGGGGTCCTCAGTGGGCCCTCTCTATACAAGTGGTAGTCATAAGTTGGCTTTGATGAGTGCCTGGTTGGCGTGCACTGTTGTCCTTGATCCTTCCCAGTGTCCCCAGGTATATTTTCGAGTCAACTTCATGTGGCGCTGAGTGGAAAGACATGTGTGCATTGAGTGGGTGGACATGTGGTTGGATAAAAACATAATACCACTATCATAACCCAAGAGGAGCAGTTTTACCCTCTGCCCTCTTGTTAGGAGACACCATTCAAATCACGATGCGTGTCTCCTGAAACCGTCATCACATCACTTATACTTGTTATCTCTCGTGCAGTTTCACTATGTGAAATTAATCTCCCACTGTAGATCTTCCTCACTTGCAGCCATTGAATGATCGAGCCCTAGACCTTCGCTAACACTCTATTCTTAGGCCTTGGTACCATGGTATAACTTTTTTTTGATAAGGGATTAAGTCCTTTAAGGGTGTGATTATACCTGTTTTAGCTCCCGATAAGCACTTAGACACTTGAAACTCTACCTCAAGCTCTTAGGGCATGATTTTTTCTGCTGATTTCTCTAGGGAGCTTCAAAATCTTCTAGCTCTTTTGATATAGAAGCTATGTAAGCTCGCCTTATGTCTCTATTTCACCCAATTTCAGTATTGTAATATTTACCATCCTACAAGTTCAAATTTATTACTAACATCGACTCTAATGGGGACAACATACCCCTATGGTTTGATGAGAAATGTAGACCAAGTGCCTTCCTCTATTGGATTATGGAGTTTGTGTTAAAATGATAGGCCCCCCATGTCCCCAAAAATTGATTTGATAGGTGAAACAAAATTATCAACAACTTACAATGTTATAACCCTACCTACTTTCTTGTATAATAAATGGTGAATGAAGTAAAATTAAAAAATCATGAAAGAAATGGAAAAAGAGTTATTTATGTACAGGGTAAGAAACTATGCACTTTTCATTACTGCAAGAAATGCTTGAGAAACCTCCAATTTACAATATCCCCAAACAACTGTCCATCCAGTTGATCCAATTCATATGTGTTACTATCTTGAGCTACAACAACTTGAAAAGGTCCAAGCCATAGATTGCCAAATTTTCCTTGTTTTCCCTTTGATTACCTTTTGGCATCCCACTTTAGAACCATGTCTCCTATCATGAATCTTCTTTCTTTGGTCCTCTTGTCAATTATTTCTTTCATTCTTTCTTGGTGAGATTGAGACTTTATTTGTACTGAAATCTTACTTGTTCTGCATCAATCAATTGTTGGAATATTCTCCAATACTGAGAGGGGGGTGAATTAGTATTGAATAATTTTTACCATTTTAATCACAACATGTAAACATTACATCATCAACAATTTCATTCACTTATGATTTCATTTAATATATCATAAACATATAACCACAAATGCACAGTACACAAGAATTTTACGTGGAAACCCAAATGGGAGAAAACCATATAACACTTTTTAATATATGTCTTCAATATTACATCACGGGAAGCACCAACTTCTGAGATTATCCAGCACCAACTGTAAGGAGGATCCAACCCCTTATTTACAAGGTCCAACCTTAAGGAAGCTACAACTCCCTATATTATCCATATCCAACTAGAAGGAATCTCCAACCCCCTAATTTACAGGCTCCAATCTTAAGGAAGCTACAACTCCCTGTATTCTCTAGATCCAACTGGAAGGATGCTCCAACCCCATAGTTTACAGGATCCAACCTGAACAAAGATATGACTCTTTGTATTCTATGGCTCCAACCGGAAGGAGGCTACAACCCCCTTTCCTTTCGCCTTCCTTCCTCCATGAAATATAAATGGAGACTTAACCTTTCATTGTCATTGATAATCAAATTGTCACAGTCACTGATGATCAACCCGTCATTGATAATCAACCTGTCACTGATATTGATAATCAAACTGTCACTGATAATGATACACCATCATCATCAAATATGGTTCAAACACCTTATAAAAATTATTCCAATATCACCAATAATAAACCCAAAACATGTGCCCCAAAATCACCAAGATATGCATCCAAACCATGTGCCAATATATGCCTTAACCATGTGCCAATATATTCCTCAAAAATGTTCCAAAAAACCATGATATGCCTCAAATCGTGTACATACAATATGCCTCAAGCATGTGCCAAAGTATCCAAGATAAAATCCTCAAACATGTGCCAAAATATCCAAGATACAATCCTCAAATATGTGCCAAAACATGCCAAGATATACCTCATGTGTAACGTACCCATCCATCCCAGGGTTGGTCATGCTACCAAAAATATCTACTCTATTCAAACTTTGATATACATACATATATATAATACAAATTTAACATATATAGACATTCTTCTCATACACAGATTCATGCAAAAGTGACAATAAACACATACATGCAATAAACACACACAATTATGATAAACTTCAGACATGTACTTAAACACAGCATGTAAAATTAACATTGAATTAGTACTTATCATTTTATGAGAAGAACACCAATTGCATACAATCCTTCCATGAACCTCACAACCTTATACCATGCTGCTCCAAGCTATCAACAATGGGTCACCCTCAAGCTAGGACTAAACTCCACCCAGGGTAAAGGAAATCCTAGGTAGGCAGAGAATACAAAAAGTTGCACAATGCAATAAGAAGGATTCCCTCCAAGGATCCTACTTACACCCACCACTAACATACTCTCATTCCCCACATGCCTATCCTACCCCAAGGATATACACCTTCACTATTCCAAAGTCCATCGACTGCTCCTCTTCCCTTCTAGGGATTCAACAACAGGCCAAATCAGGAATTCTCAGAGCTCTGTAGCTGCTGTTGTATTCCCTCCAGGACAAATCACTTCCCCAACAATCTCTCTCACCTGGAGAGAGTTTCTCACAAGCCTAACAACTTGCTTCTTCAACCCACAAGCATGACAACCCACATGTTCAAAACTGCAGGCTTGACAACTTTCTTCTTTTGTCCAGCTCCTAAGTCAAATGAGTAACCACAGTAGAAAAATCAGGTAAGGTAGGATACATGCTCAACAAAAACACCAGTGTGCACAAGTTACAAAGGTTCACGATAACAGAGGGTTCAACAATGGAGAAAAATGGCCGATTATGTGCTTGCTCAGTGCGTGAGGGAATGGGGCAAAGGATGGAAATAATGGTGAGTGAACCCCCCAACGATGGATTTTCCCACATAAATATGCATGCATCCTGGATGACACATGGCTCTCCAAGAGCTCATTCCTCTCCACTTAGAGTTCATTCCTCTCCCCAAAGAAACTTAGAATAACATGGTTTATTTCCCAAGCCTTAGTATTTTAGGAAATACATTATAGTATTCCCTTGGGTTAAGCCCTCAAGATTAGCCCCTTTTTCCTAGACTCTCATCCCCCTTCCCTTTCCATTCCTAGTGGATCTTAGTCCCCCATAACTCTTTCTTTGTGGTTGGTCTACATGCATCGATGTATTTTTATTAATGATCTGCATAATTACATATACAAAAATAGGCTCCCCGACCTTCAACATCTAGGATCTCTAGTCTAATAAAAACATAAGCCTCCCAAATTATAAACACTTGGCTCACTAGCCTATAAACATCATTATAATTCAGTAGGGGCTCGACCTTGGGGTATTACAGTCATCTCCCCTTATTTATTCACTGTCCTTAGTGCATCATATTTACACATTACAACAACATTTTAAAAAATCTTCAAAATGATGCGGGTATTCTGCCCACATAGCATCTTCATGCTCCCAAGTTGCGTCCTCGGAACCATACCAAGTCCATTGGACCTTTACAATCTATGTGGATCGATTATGGAGCTATTTGATTTTTCGGTCCAGAATGCATACCGAATGCACTTGAAAAGCGCTTTCTTGCTCCACCTGAATCACATTCCAATCAATAACATGATTAGTATCAGGTATATATTTCTTAAGAAATGATACATGGAATACATTATGCATATACATGGATGTAGGAAATGAAATAATATAAGATACTAGTCCAATCCTCTCTAAGATTTCAAAAAACCCACAATATCTGGCTACCGACTTAGAATAGTTTCCCAACTTCAAGGAACTTCTGTTGGCCTTCACCTTCAAGAAAACATGATCACCCACTTTAAATTCCTTGTGAGTTCTACCCTTGTTAGCACATATTTTCTTTCTGTCTTGGGTAGCCTTTAAATTGTGTTTTATCTTCAACATTTGCTCTTCCATTTTTCTGAGAAACTTTGGCCCAATCACTGGTCTATCAGCTGGGTTGTCCTAGCTTACTAGTGTGTTTCATTTTCTTCCATAAAGTGCCTCAAATGGGCCCATCTTTAGTGATGCCTGGTACCCATTGTTGTAGGAAAATTCTACCAAGTGTGGATAATCTTCCCATTTAGATGGTTTGTCCATCATGTACATCCTTAGCATATCCTCTATCACTTGGTTCACCCTTTCTTTTTTCCCATCAGACTCGGGATGATAAGTTGTGATGAAGTTCAGATTTGTTCCAAACCCTTTGAATAATCCCTTCCAAAACTTTGAGGTAAAATTTGGGTCTTTGTTAGACACAATTGTCTTGGGTATACCATGCAAGCCTGCTACTTCCCTCATATAAATATCAACAACATTGTTTTCCTTGTGAGTAACCTTCATAGGAATGAAATGGGCATCTTTAGTAAGCTTTTACACCACCGCAAATACAACATCATGCTTCTTTATGTTTATGGGAAATTTGGTGATGAAATCCATTGTCACCACTTCCCACTTCCACTCAGGAATGGGCAATGACTATAGCAACACAGATGGGTGTCTATGCTTAGCTTTGAACCTTTAACACTCCAAACATTTATCAATGTATTCAACAATCTCCCTTTTCATGCCTGGCCAATAATATTGTCTCTTGACTGCTGAAACTATTTTATGATATCCTGTGTGTCCAACATAAGGTACATTATGCATCTCTTTTAAAATCGTACTCCTCAATTCAGGTGAATTGGGTACATAAATTATGTTCCTGTACAAGAAAATTCCATCAATTCCCAATTCATAATCTTCAACTTTTTGTTGCATTTTACCTTGCTGTAATTTTGTTACCAATTCCATGTACTGCAAATCTACTTTTGCAGCCTCATAAATTTTTCCTTTAAGATCAGTTGGATACATGCTAATGTTTGTAGCATGCAGTTCATGCACACATCCATAGCCTCGGTGGGATATCTGCATGTCCCTTCTATTAGTTGTGCTTCCTTCTCCTCGAATGACATTGTAGCATACTCCTCCCCAAGCCTTTATTATGAATGGGAGTCCCGTTAACTCCACTACTATATAATCCTTCGTTCGGACTGGGAACAGGGGAAGGAACACCCTTGTTTAATAAATAATCAAATTCATTTCTATATACATACATAGATAAACAGATTGGATCACTCGGTATGGGCAATCCATGGATCGAGAGGAAGAGAAGGTCATTCATTAAATAGTTTGTTTCTCCCGTGCATATCCCTTCCATCTGAAGCTCAGGAGGGATCTATCTATCTCCGCACCACTGGGACACGAGAATATCCTAAGTCCCAATTTATTCCCTATCATGTATAAAGTTGCCCCTCTCACCATATTCATATTTGATTCGGGGTGCTCACTTTTCCCCTTCCCCGTGAGCTGGCTGGAACTAGACCAACCTTTCCCTCTCTTGCTGAGTGCATCAACCACTTTCTTCTCTTTTCCTTTGATGTTCTCAATATCAAAGTCATAATCACAAAGGAATTCCAACCACTTACTCTACCTAACATTCAAAGTTGGCTGATCAAACAAATATTTCAGACCGTTATGGTATGTACTCAGCTCAAACCTCTTTCCCATGAGGTAGTACCTCAACTTCTTTAAGGCATGCACTATGGCTACCAACTCCAAATCATGAGTGGCATAGAGCCTTTCATTCTCTTTCAATTTTCTAGATTCAAAACATATCACAAACCCATTCTAGCTGAGGAATCCAACAAGTCCCTCTTTGGATGCATTTGTGCAAACCAAAAAATATTCATTCGGATCAACATTCATCAGAAATGGAGCATTGGTTAACAACTGCTTCAATTGTTGGAAGCTCTTTCACATTCTACTGTCCATTGAAACTTCACCCCCTTCCTTTGCAAGGAAGTGATTGGGTGAGAAATTCTTGAAAACCCTTCAATGAATATTCTACAGTAGCTAGCTATACCCATGAAGCATCTGACTTCTGTCACATTCTTAGGTTCCTTCCACCCTTTAATGGCATCAATATTTATAGGGCCCACTTCTATCCCTTCTTTGGATATTATATACCCCAAATAGTGAATCCAATTTTGATAAAATGAGCACTTGCTCAATTTGGAATACAACTGGTTCTCTCTCAACACTTATAACAGCATCCTCAAATTATGCTCATTTTCTTCTTCTGACTTGGAATATACAAGGATTTCATCCAAAACGACAATGACAAACTTGTCTAAATATTCCTGAAAAACAACATTCATTAAGCACATGAAAACAACTGGTGCATTTGATAACCCAAATGGAACCACTGTGAAGTCATAATGAACATACCTTGTCCTGAAGGCGGTCTTGCTGATGTCTTCATCTCTGATCCATACTTGGTGATATCCTAACCTGAGATCAATCTTTAAGAATATCCTTGCATCCTTTAACTGATCAAAGAGATCATCAATCCTTGGCAAGGGATATTTTTTCTTTATAGTCACTTTGTTCAATTGTTTGAAATCAATGCACAATCTCAATTTCCCATCTTTCTTCTTCACGAATAAAACTGGGGCACCCCAAGTTGACAAACTTGGGCATATATATCCCTTCTTCAAAATCTCTTCGAGCTGAATTTGGAATTCCTTCAGCTCTAGTGTACTCATTCTATAGGGAGTATTTGATACTGGAGCTTCTCCAGGAATCAAATTTATAGAGAAATCATTATCTCTCTTTGGGGGTAGTCCTAGTATCTCCTTGAACGCATCCTAAATTTTTTTTAGGACTGCATGATCCTCTAGATTTGGTACCTTATCCTTAGGTTCTTCCTCCATATGAGTTGAAAATATTTGGCAGCCCTTCCCATAACACTTCTTCAATTGCATTGCTGAGATATCTCATACAGTAACTTCCCTTATAATTCCTTGGATTGTTCTTGGGTTCCCTTCCTCATCCATGCAAGTAAATTCCTTGTTATGACAATCTAAAACAACATGGTTTTGGTCCAACCAATCCATACCAATTAGAAAATCACATGAACCCAATGGAAAGATGTTCAAATATACCACAATACTTATCCCATTCATGTCCACTGGACATGATTTAACCAACTCAACAACTTTTCTCTTGGCTTCTGTAGCCAACTGTACCAACCAAGATTTTCCATGATTTCTTCTTGGTGAATGAAATATTTCCACAACTTTAGGATATACGTAACTATGACTAGGTCCTGAGTCTATTAAAATATTAAAGGAATGGTTATTGATCATATCTTCTACTTCAATCATGTGTGATTGAAACTCTGCTTTCTTGTTGTCCATGGCTGCATATATCCTAGGTACACTTCTTCCCATGTTCTCCATTGTTTCTACTTGCTGTACATTGTGGACAACTCTCACTTTGTCACTTTTTGTGAGGACAATCACTATACTTATGGTCTCCTTTACAACCCCAACATTGAATGGGTGTCTACCTTGGCCTTTTCCAACTTACCTCATCCATTCTGTGTTCTCTAGAATATGTTTGTCCTTGAGGAATGTTTATGAAAAATGGTGGCTCGTTCCCCTTCTGCCTATGTTCCCTCTTAAACTTCTTATTTCCCTCCCAAGTCTTCTGGAAAGTAGGATTTCCTTTATGCTGATCATATAAACACTTTGATTTCCTTATGGTTTCCTCCAAGGTCTTGGGATCATCATATTGGATCTTGTCACTGATGAAATATGGCAGCCCACTTAGGTACCTATGAATCTTAACTATCTCATCCTTGATGAAGGAGACACACTTCAACAGTTATAAAAATATCCTTTCATATTCATCAATAATCATGCTGCCTAGTTTGAGTTCAAATAACTCTTTCATCTTTTTTTCATAATATCTCTTGGTCAGGTATCTTTTCTCAAAATGCTTCTTAAATTCCTTCCAAGTCACATTTTTCTCCCTGATGTGCTGCACTTGCAAAAACTGATCCCACCACATGGATGCCTTTCCTTTAAGATGATATATACAAGTTCTTCCTTCTGCATGAGAAGAATATTTATACAATTGGAAGTACTTCCTCATGTCTAGCATCCATGTCTCAACATATTCATCCTTCTTATGTTCACCATCAAAAGTATGAGGTTTTATGTTGCTCATTTCTCCTTTCAATTCATCCACCCCATACCTCCTATGATGCTTCCTAATAGGGAATGGACTTGAGCTACTATATGTTCTCCTATGGGAATGATTTGGGAGTGATGGTGGTGTCTACTACCGCTCCTTGATCTTCCTTTTTCCTTAGGGGTCTCATGGCGTCCTGATTTTCTAGAGACACTCTCCTTATGCAACTTATTTTCAATTCTGTCCAGGGTTTTCATTAACTTCATATTCAATTCTTTCTGCTATTCCTTGCATTTCATAAGCCTTTAAATCTCAACCTTGTGGCTCTGGACATTTGTCTACAATTTTCTGAGGGTCTCATCTAGATTTATGTCTTCCTCCTTTCCTCCTCCATGTCCATTAGAGTTGGTTCCTTCCATACCTAACTGGACATTCATCCCTTTGATTTCATTGTCTTAATTATAGACTATCTATGTATCATCCATCACTCTACACTCTATGCTGATTTTGATCTGACAACTATTAATTTTGCAAAACTGTGCAGCCAACAGAATTTTGTCAGACTAACTGTTCTTAATAATTTCATGAAAACAAGAACCATTTTGATTCATTAATATATCATACTTATTTTCTATCGATTTCCAGAGAAATTGATTATTCAAATCCAATTTCTGGGTGAACAATTATCTTCTATTGTTCAATACCTTTCTAATTCTTGTTTCCATGCTCAATTCTGAGTTTTGAGTAGGAAGTTATGGATACTTGAACAATTTGTCTTTTCAGTGGTGCAATATTGTACATGGATTCTTCCAACTTAGATTTGAATTGGCTCTTGGATATGTACTAGATCCCTTCTTCTAGTTTACAAGCCTTTGTTACTTCTTTAGGTGTAGGTCTATACAATTAAAAATTTCACGTGCTCCTTCTCTAAGCCCTTTCCTATTCTTAAAACAAAATTTCGGGTGCTAGCCCCTTTTCTTTGGCCCCAAAATTCATGTGACCATTGGCTCTGACCAAGCGCTAACAATTAGGCTCTTATCATGTGCTTCGGAACTCCAGGGCTCGATAAATTTGGGGCTTCAGAGGATTTGCCTTCATTACAATACATTTCCCCCGAACACCAATTATCTGAATACTTGTAGGACATACAGATCAATGATCCTCATTCTTTGTTTATATCTATGGTGGATAGGAGCTACGAGACTCCGGGATTTATCAGTTTTCAAATCACTTCTCTACAAATCTCTTGAAGTGTCGACTCACTGAATATTCTCTCTCTTACCTCCACATGTCATCTCCCAACTAATGGTTGAGATTAACTCCGACCTTCAGGAGTTCTCTACTCACAACAATCTGCAACTCAAATCCTTCAGAGTATCACTTCTCCAAACCTTGGGATCTGTCACCACACATCCTCTGTGATCAACAATCGAGATGAAATACGACCTTCGGGCCTCCGAAAGTCCTCAAAATAAACTCTTTATGCCTTGAATCCTCTGGACTACGGGATCTATTGCCACATGTCCTCTCCCGATCAACAGTGAGGATTTACTTCACTCTTCAGAGCTTTGAGGGTTTTGTCTTCATCACACTTCATTCCTTCCTAACGAAGAATTGGAAAACTCCTGGGGTCCACTTAGTATTGCACACCCGGGTGCTACATGGAAGATCCCAAGAAGCATACACGTGGCCCAATCTGAGGGGTGACACGTGTCAAGTTCTAACTGGAAAAATGATCCTTTTAAAATCACAAAACACACTGACATGTGGCATGCATATTGTGTGTCCATGTCACCCCAGGTAACGTCACTAAGCTATGTCACTTCAGAACTTTGGGACTCAAGGAATTCAAAGATCTGGAAGTTCTTCAAACAACTTTTCCTCGAACGCCGAACTCTGAACTTCTTAACCTCCCGGGGTCCACATAGTACAAATGTCATTAATCAAGGTGGAGACACATGGCCCCATCGCTGACTGACATGTGTCAGGTCCCAATCGGTACTAAGGGCTTGTAAAAAGTAGAAAAACAAGTGACACATGGAATAATTTGGGTACGTACACGTCACCCTAGGTGATTTCATCATGCCACGTCATATCCGACACTTTGGGACTTTAGGGATTTCTTATCATCGACACTTTCTCAAACCTGCTGAACTAGCGAATTGTTGAGCAGGTCCACGTCACCCTCGGTGATGTCATAATCATGTCACATCACTTTAGAAAATTGAGACTACATGGATTCCTACTCATCTACACCTTTCCAAAATTCCCTAACTTCCGATTGCCGACCACTGCTTCTCGTAGCTTCGAGAATTTGGCGATTTCTTCATTGCGCAATCTCCAACAGATTTCCCAAAACATTGAACAACCAAACCACTTGGGAAATCCAACGGTTCTCCTCCTCCCGAATGATCTATGGTTGAGAGTCATTCTGGGACTTCGAAGGATTTCACTGCTGAACACTCCACAACCCCCAGACTATCGAATTTCGAACATTGCTTAATCTGAGGATACATGTCCCTGGAAATGGACTATTTGGATTAGTTCCAAACTTCGGTAGTTTTCTATGCTATAGTTTTAAAACGACCGGAGGGAGAAGTCCAAAGGAATTCTGTTCTTAACCTCTGAGCACCTTCTCTAGATCTGACGGTTGTGAGGGATTTGTCTTCTTCCGAAGAGATCAAGTGGCCCAAATTTGAACTTTGTGGCCTAATACCATGGTTGCCATGGTTTTTAAAACTTCTATACCTCCTGAGTTTCTGAACACAACCAAGGTGTTCCCTCAGCACCCTCTTGGCACTCAGTACATCAATTCCTTGTGCAAATTTGACTCCAAATTCCACATTTGGGGTCCATCGAAGTTCAGTGTGGAAACCATGGGCTTTGATACCATATTGTAACATATCCATCCATCCTAGGGCCAAGAATGCTACCAAAAATCTATACTCTATTCAAACTCTGACACACACACACACACACACACACACTCACACAATTCAAATTTAATAGATATAGACATTCTGCTCATACAAATATTCATGCAAAAGTGACAATAAACACATGCTTGCAATACACACAGGTAATTTTGATAAACTTTAGACATGTACTTAAAAACAAGTAAAATTAACATAGAATTGGTACTTATATTTTTATGATAAGACCACCAGCTATGTGAAGACCTTCCATGAACCTCCCAGCCTTAGACCATTCTGCTCTAAGCTATCAACAGTGGGTCACCCTTGAGCTGGGACTAAAATCCACCCAGGGTAAAGGAAATTCTAGGGTAGGTTGAGACTACAGAAAGATACAGAATGCAATATGAAGGATTCCCACCAAGGAGCCTACTTATGCCCACTGCTCACAGACTCTCATTCCCCACATGCTTGTTCCACCCCATGAATATACACCTTCATTGTTCCACAATCCCTCAATTGCTCCACTTCCCTTCCATGGCTTCAACAACAGGACGGATAAGGAATTCTCAGAGATTTGTAGCTGCTGCTGGACTCCCTCCAGGAGAAATCACTTCCCCAACAATATCTCTCACCTGGATAGAGTTTCTCACAAGCTTGAAAACCTGCTTCTTCAACCCACAAGCCTGAAAAACCACTTCTTCAAAACCACAGGCCTGACAAACTACTTCATTTGTCCAACTCTTAAGTCAAATGGGTAACCACATTAGCAAAATTGGGTAAGGCAGGATACAAGCTCAACAAAAGTACCAGTGCATGCAAGTTACAGAGGTTCACGATGGTAGAGGGTTCAACAATGGTGAAAAATGGCTAAGTGCATGCTTTCTCAGTGCATGAGGGAATGGGGAAAAGGATGGAAAGAATGGTGAGCAAACCCTCCAACGATGGATTTTCCCACATAAATCTGCATGCATCTTGGATGACACATGGCTCTCCAAGAGCTCGTTCCTCTCCACTTGGAGTTTGTTCCTCTCCCCAAAGGAACTTAGGATAACATGGTTTATTTCCCAATCCTTAGTATTATAGGAAATACATTATAGTATTCCCTTGGGTTAAGCCATCAAGATTAGCCCCTTTTTCCTAGCTTCTCAGCCCCCTTCCTTTTCCCTTCCTAGTGGAGCTTAGTCCCCCATAACTCTTTCTTCATGGTTGGTCTACACACAACAATGTATTTTTATTTATGATCTGCATAATTATGTATACAAAAATAGGCTCCCTAGCCTTCAACATCTAGGCTCTCTGGCCTAATAAACACATAATCCTCCCAGCTTATAAACACTCGGCTCACCAGCCTACAAACATCATTACAATTCAGCAGGGGCTTGGCCTTGGGGTATTACATGATGCATATACCATAACAATTGGCCAAAGACCTTAAACATATGCCATAAATATGTTTCAAGCATGTACCAACACTTATAAGATATGAAACAAACCATATTCCATGATCTTCAAAATATCCCTCAAATCATATGCTCAAATCACCAAGATATGCCTCTAGCCATGTGCCAAAGACTCTCCAAAATATGCCTCAAGGAATATACCAAAATATCCAAGACATACCTCAAAACATATAGACAAACAAACCTTTCATCATGAGGAAACCCTAATGCATCGGATCTCTGATCACCATACCTTCCTCAACTTCAACATCAATACAAGATCTCCTTCTTCAACCTTTCCTTCAGCCTCATTGGAAAAGACCAGAAAATAGATGGTGCCTCATGTGATGCTACCAAGACAACCAGTGGGGGCCCGACAAGACACCCTACACTTGACCCATGGGGGTATTCTTAGTTATGGTTTCTCAAAAACCCTTCACACCTCTATAACTCTGATACTTCTTCTCTGCACAACTTTGTTACCTCAGTTTTGCTAAGAGATCACATCCTTGCTTGATCAAAATGATACTTCCATGACTTGGTTAATGATCAAATGAGAGACTCTTGATGGGTATTTATACTCTTCCAAAGAACTCCTTTTATTTGACTTAAGTCTGACTTGTAACTTCTTTTTTGCAAAAACAATTATTCTTTAACTAATTTTGGGGCCGACTTGTAACTTATTGTCCTTAGATCCAAGGCTTCTTGACCATACTTCGGGGATTCATCTTTATGAGGGCATAAATTCTCAACCGTGAGGAACCATGTGGCATGAAACCTACTGATTGAAATTACATGATGAGGACTATCGATCTATGAGAGATTTGTATGATTTTTCAATGTCCTTCACCCTATTTTTCTTCAATCAACTTCGAGCTTCATGATCACTCCTCTCTGGCTTTATAACTACTTAACCACTTAACCATACTTCAAGGAATTCTTATAGACTTCTTCAAAGCATCTTCTTGTGAGGGCCATGCTTAAAGATATTCCATAAGGGGACCACTTTGGAGACTTCTTCAAATACACCCATCACTTATAGAGGATTCTAGACTTCTTCTAGGGTTGACATCAATGACAACCAACTTCCAAACATCAATTGGTTGATTCTCCTCTGCATATCATCTGATTCTTCCTCCTCATATTGTAGTAATTTCATCATAGGGATGCTGAGTTGGATAGGGAAAATGACTTCTAGTCCATACACCAGTTGAAAATGAGAAGTTGCTATGAACCTATTTATGCTCACTCTGTCTACCCAAATTGGGTATTTCCGATGGGAATCCCATGCCTTTTTGTTTTGTGAGAACATTTTCTTGATGATATTGATGTGATTATTATTGGAGGAGTAAACTAAGCCATCACCCTGTGGATAATAATATGTAGAGTTCGCAAGATCTATGTTATAATTTTGACAAAATTGCATCAACTTGACACATTTGAAGTCTTGTGCATTATCTGTTATGATCTTCCCCGGGCATCCAAATATGGCCATAATATTCTCCTTAATGATGATTATGTCATTTGTTGTCCTTGTGGGGATGTATTCTACTCACTTATTGAAATAATCCATGGCTATTAAAATCCATTTATATTTTCCACTGGAATTTGGATTGATTTCACCAATGAAATCTAATCCCCATTGTTGAAAAGGTGTTTCTATTTTGACATGCCTCATTGGAAGAGGCTACAAACCATTCCTTCCTGCAAACATTTGGAAGTCCACACATCTTCTAATCATGCAATTCACAACATAAAACAATGAGGGCTAGTAGTGTCCAACTCAGAGAATTTCGTATGCAGTGGCTCTCCAAGCATGGTGACTGATCCAAAATGGATCCAAAAGGCCAAAAATTCAAAATTCCAATTCAGATGAAATCGATGCCATCACGTAGTGCTCATTGTGACGATTCTGATTTTTTTTTATTTTTCGAAAATGGACTCCGTATGGTGATGATATCATGTTCTGGAGTTTTCTCCAAATAGGCAAAAGTCAAAGGTCAACAGTCCATACTGCCGACGTTAGCAGTACGTCCCACACATGGTAGTTGAATTCAACATGATTTCATGATGACATCATCATGTTGATGTGGAAGAACCAAAGGCTAACATGTGTCATGTAGCAACTGATGTGGTAGACACATGGAATGTATGGACTGACACATGGCAGTATGTGCGATGACATGGCCCAGTGAAAAATTTCCATGTGGCAGTATGGATGCCAGGTTGGAAGTGACATGGTTGACAGGTGGCAGGCTCTAGTGGTGACACCTTTTAGTATGGTCGTGAGCTGGCGCTGACTATGAAGATGAAAGAGCAGGTGACGTGGTAGTGCACTAGGAAACTGACGTTTCTTGGGACAATGAAATGGTGACACGTGGTCCAATCACATGGCACTACGTGGTACTTTGGATCAGGCCAATATGGGTCGGGTCAAAATATGTTGAGGATCCATCAGGCTCGAAACCCCAACCTCTTGCATAGGAAATGAATTTACCTCCACGCACTAACCAATAGAGTGCCATGTGTTTATTTTTTACCATGTGGTATATACTCCTATTAAAGTTGAATAACCCGAGTTTTATCTCATATATGCTATGTAAAAAAATATGCTAACAAGACAAGATAAAAGGCCTACCTTGTCTAGACGTTCGATGAAGTACACCATTGAATACTTGACTCAAAGCAATACACCTACAACTTGTCCTCAACAACCAAGAAATGAAAGAATATAGTGATAATGTATAATGTTAGCACATTCAATAACATAATACATCAACATTCATAACAAATACTCCCATGGAATAACAATTCAAATATTTTCAATATATTAATTGGACGAGAAAAGAGTATTTCTATTAAAATGTAATCAATAGAAGTGAATGAATTACAAACTTTCGTGTCGGCACGGTTCAAAACCGAGAAACTAAGTCCCTTCTAGCTGGGCCTCCACCACTTCAATCCTGCACCAAAGGCAAGCTCATTTAAGAGAGACAATGAGGTTCTCAATCAAGTAGGGAAGAGCTTGGGGCTGAAAAATGTGTTCAGACTTAAAAGGTCAAAGGGATGTAGACTCAATATGAAGTGAATAATTCCTCCAGAGTAACTTTGCTCTCAAAGTTGAATTCTTCTCCTCTTTTCCATAGCTTGGATTTGGCCCATTTGTAGCCTTCAAGTGGAACTAAAGGTTTGAGTCGGAACGTTTCCAGTAAATGGAAGGTCAAGGATCATGGATCTCGTGACATGACATGGAAACCTGACACCATTTTTTAATTTTGGGCACAAAACCCGATGTACACAGGATGTAGTGGTGCAACCTACATATACACATGTTGTACAATAGGTAGGGCACGTATATGTGGAAAAATAATGTTTTTAGCACTGGGATTTGCAAAAAGGGACGTCAAGTCTACATAGGGAAATGGAAAAAGGCCCTTTGTGCAAGTTTGCATAGGGTGAGGAAAATATTGCTATAATAGATACCCCCTAATGTGATAGGTCAGAGGAGTATCTGCAATGGCCGAAATACATTATAATACCCATAAGTGAAGTAATGGGGACCCAACTGGAAGAACTAGTTGCTCATGAGACTATTACAATCTGTACTAACTTTGCACACATGGTTGCCAATTTGAATTACACTGTAGATCCATGTGAAAATATACCAAAAAACTGTCCATGGCCATGAATAGGCAATACAAAGGTGGCTACATGCCAAAGGCTGTCATAGTCAGGAACAAGGCCCAATAAAACCAGTCTCAAAATAAATCTGAATATATATGTTGGCCCTTGGTCATGTATTAAGGAAGAAAACAAAGATTAAGGAAGAAGAAAGACAAAGTATGAAGTGTGCAGAAGGAACACAAACCAAGGAAGGGTCGAAGTGGTTAAGGAACCATAAAAGAAGGAGTGAAGTAAAGGAAAGCAATCCGTTGAAAGAGAAGATCAAGGGAGACAAAGCATCAAGGAAGATAGATCGTGGACAAGTCAACAAGTGGAAGAAGACACGAATGGGTGCTTTGGAGCACCTCGTGGAGAAGAAGGAAGAATAGGTCAGCGAAGTCCTTAAAATGCGGGTTATGTGGACCTAGGGTTTTGGTACCTAGGGTTTGGACACCTGGGCTTCGGTCTAGGGTTGTCTAAAAGTCATGAAATGAATAAATAGAGGTCTAGAAGAGTTGAGAAAGAGGTGATAGTGATAATGAGATGTAAAAGTGTTATGTCTTAGTGCATTCTTGTATTTTGGGTCTTCAGCTGGGTGCAAAGATCGAGTCTGCAGCTGGGTGCAGAGGGTTAGGAGATAAAGAGGAGAGAGAGAAGGATCTGCAACTGAGTGCGCTGATAGAACTTTATATTTTCATCTATTTTATCAATAAACACAGTTATGTGGACGTAGCCCTAGGGAGAGGGTGAACCATGTAAATCTTGTTGATCCATGTGGTTGATGCTTTGTTATTTACTGTCTGTTATACTATTATTGCACTGATATTTTTCCTGTTAAAGATAAGAAGATATAACTAACTTTGTAGAGTTAAGCATAATACTGTTAAGAATCTGTAGTTTATTCTATGTTGTTGTTTAGGAATCATCTTGCATTTCCTATGGTTGTAGACACCTATGTCCCGCAACCCCCCTATTTCTACTTTGGGTGAGACTTTGTCTACTTTGCAGGTGTTGTCGAAAGGGCCAGTAGTTAGGGTTTGTTGGTGCACTGTAAGAGTTAAACCTTGGGTCTGTCCCTATACCAACAATATCTATATACAATGTAGTACAATATGATCTCCCATGATCACTGAAGTCACATAGGTATTGGTCCAATTAAAGGTAGCAATAACTAAGGAAATATGGGACTATAAACTGATGTATTCAAGTCTTCTACACAATCTGCCAAAGGTGCAAGTCTACATCATGTGAATAAAGGATTTGAGGTCGAACACAATGAGACTTCGTTTGATTACTAGTCATTAAGGTATACCATTAACAAATGAGAGACATCCTACTGATAATGAAAGTAAGTATTGGGTTGGGGGTCAAACACTTGAAGAATCCATCGATCATGAGACATTGATGTATTCCCAACTGTCGATGGTGAGAGAACCTGCCACTAACGACTGTAAGCCTCTAGGTACTCATAGGAATCTAGGTATTGTCTCCATAATAGATGAGTTGAAGTCGATGGAAAGAGACCCACTGAAAGGAGAGAATTAAGGCATCTCTCATCATTCAGCACAAGGTACAAAGAAAGAGCTTGATGATTTGGAAGAAATCAGATGAAGAACATGTTCATGAACCAACAAACCTGTGGATATTTCACATGTGATAGATGCAAGTGGTAAACGAAAAAGACCCTTTGAATAGCAACCAATAAGGAAAACTACTGACAAAGGCAAGGAAACCACCAACAAGGATAATGACATCCAAGACACTGAATGAATCCCAATGTGTGATTAGATGTATTGTCGTCGAACGCAAGGGAAACCACATAGTCAACGACCAATGATGAAATTCCATCTGTTGGGTTCAAGGTTACCTACCAATGAGAAAAGTAGGACCAGGGTGCGCAATAGGACTACAAGATTCATGTGATTTTGAGACACACTGAGGGTATGACCAACATGTAAAGTCAAGAGTTCTGAGGAATGGCCAACACATGTTGATAAACATCCTTTGAACAAGATCATGAGACATATGGAAGACTCTGGCATCATAGACTCAATGATGAAAGTTTGAGATGCAGGAGGCATCAATAAAACTCTCCATAGGGACTGGAAGAGTAACCAGTCAGGGGAGTAAACTCTCTATAATGAGATAAGCTTCCTAAGGTCATGCTAAACCAAAAATTTTGATGACAAGTGGACTCAAAAATTTTGTGCTATGTTTAAAGGTGACACGACTGCTACCAATATAAGATAATATTCGCTTCCCACCCACCTTTTTTTGTTTTTTCATAGTCAAATGAATGCTATTATATAGAGGAGGAAATGAGTGTTGCAAGTAATCAAACTAGTTCCAACAGTGGAATATACTTATGCTCAATACAAGGAGGTGCATGCGTGAGATGGACACTAGGGGAATGTTTCCTTCTAGGTATAGGGTGCTAAGATGCAATGGACATAAACAAGGCTCTACTTGGTTGATGATGCAAATTGCTGAGGTGAGAGGCTTATAACGCAAAAGCAAGAACCAAAAATAGGCTCAATACTATAAGCAAGAGAATGACATGCAATTACAAGTTAACGCCAAAAAATGTCATTTTTCATAATATTAGTCTACTTGGTTTGAAAAAGGGATAATATTGTACCAAATAGACTTCCTTTCAAATCCAATTTATGAGTGTGAAAGAGACAAGATGACTCGAAAATATTTTCTCTTTTTGAAATGAGTCAGAAAAGAGATTAAATTAGATTTATGACCTTTCAAATCCAGTTAACAAGTGTGAAAGAGGCAAATTCACTCAACTATCTTTTCTCTTTTTAGACAAGTTAGAAAAGAACTTAAATCAGACTCGTTGGGGGGTTTCTAGGTAGCATTTCATGGGGGAGGCCAAGGCTCCCGTGCAGGATTTCTGTGAAAGGTCAAAAACTTACAAATAACTGACAAAAGCTTGGGAAAACCCAAAGCTCTCCAAGTCGAGGAGGATAAAGTGCTAGCAGAGTTTACCTTCTCAACGATATATCGGAGAACGTCTCTTACCTGAAAAGGTATGGGAGGAGGAATTTGATACCCCACAAAACCATCCTAGTCAAAGGGAACCTCTCCAAGACTTGGAGGGAGAGTACTCAGGGAGAGTAAAACTCTCTCTTGTTCAGAAGGTGCAGTACTAGAAATTCTAATGACATGGTTCAAGGACGCATCTCCCTCCAAAAGAAGAGTTGGTTTGACTGAAGATTGCATCGATACGATCACTTCTTCAACCATTGGTTGGATATGATGTGAGACAACAAGGCCATGAGATGCACCACCCTAAAAAATAGGAGTGGGGTAAGGTGATGATTGCATCAACATGACTATCGTGTCAATCAAAGGAGAAACATAGTGATGGGAAACCAAGGACGACTTAGAACTTGAAGGGATCCTAGGCAAGGACCACACTTCTTGTTCCACAGTAGTAGGAGGGCACAAACGAGTAAGGTCATATCCTTTGCAAATCCTACAAAGGAACTTGGGCTTATGTCTTACTCGTCCAGGCTTCTCAATCGTATGAATGCCCCCAACATCAATCACAATGGTTGGTGAAATGCTCTCAGCATGATTGGCAGAGGATGGTGGTTCATCTCCCACATGATGCAAAAAGGTTGGAGATGTGTTGTTAGTATGAATCATGGTGACTAGATCAGGGATGATTTTAAGGATGGAAATTTATTTTAAAATGTAGAAACCTTGGCGAATCTTACTGATACTTCATATGCCAACTATAAAATGTTTGGCGATATTTTTGTAAAAATATTCAAATTTCTAAGGATTTTATATAGTTTGTATAAAATTTAGGCATTTTTAAAGGTAAAATAATTTTATCCTTGTTGGCATAGGGGCAGACCCAGGGTTCAATGCACAAGAGCGCACCAACAAAACCCTAACTACCGGCCCTTTCGACAACACCTGTGAAGCAGATGAAGTCTCACCCAAGGTAGAGGCAAGGGTGGTTGCAAGACTCAGGTGTCGACAACCTTAGATGGGACATAGATCTATGATTATATCACTTACAGTGCACTTAGCATCGATCATTCATCAATATTCAACCCTTATTATACTTCGCAGATAGCACAAAGCATCACAACATTCACTTAGATCTAAGATATTTTCACACTTAGCAACAATAAAATAGATTAGATCCAGTATATTGGCACTAAGCATCTTCATACATATCAGATCTAACATCTACACACATCTAAGAAGCACAAAGCATAAGTAGATCTATCTAAATATATCAAAGCACTTAACAAAGAAAGGGATAAACACATCAAGTCAAAGCACAAAGAATAATACACAAATTTACATGGTTCACCCCCTCCCTGGGGCTACATCCACCAACTCTTCTTATTTATTAGTATCTTCAATTGCCAGTTACAGCAAAGAGCCTCAAACCCTTCTTCTCATAGGACATAAGATCTGTGCAACTCGCTAGATCCTTCTTTCTTACACTTCAACACAAAGCCTTCTACAACCTCTTACAAAAGCTTGCACTTAGCTCTGGAAACCTCTTACAATCATGCATAGAGAATTTACAATCCACATCCGATCACATAGATATAACAACTAGCACTAAGCCATCAACCATTCTTACATTGCCTAAGTATCTATTTATACATTACAAAAGTGGGCCTAACCATGGGTAAACCCACGGGCTGACATGCCTTTCCCATTATCTATTCCCAAAAACCCAAAATGGACTTGAAGTGGGATGAGATCCCTTGATCTCCACTTCGTCTTGCGCTCCTTCTTCGACTAGCCGTCGAAGTCCCAAATTAGGTCAAAATGAACAAGGTTATCCCAAAACTTGGTCAGAGGCCAACATGTCACCAACACTCACCTGTGACTCGTCTCGAGTTACTCTGGTCTGCATAATTCTGCTTCGAAAGCCTTAAGCTTGGCTTGAGATGCTTTGACATGCTGCTTCACTATGGCCTCCTACTAGGTGAATTCCAGGATCATTGTGTCATTTACTGGTCCTTCTAGGCGTTGTTCTGTAGTCATGATGACTTGCTCAAGCTCTGGTTCCTAGCTTTCGATCTCAAAAAATAACATGCATGCCTTGTTTTTCACTGGTTGGATTCACTCAATGACTTCCATCACTTTGCTCTGGATCATATGTATTTTCTACTGAGCTGTGCATTGTTCATGAGATCTTTTCATTCTATCCACTGTAGACAGGGCCTTCAACTACGCCTGTAATGTATCTGCATGCTACTTTGCTTATTGAAGCTGTGAATCTAGTGCTTGTAACTCCGGATTCTCTGTAAGTTTGTCATAAGTCTGGGTTCTCTGGTTACTGAGCTACTTGCACTCTAAGGAAAGAGCTTTCAATCGATTGACTGCACTGCAAGCAGTTGCTTCTTGCTGGTCTTTTATCTCCTGAGGGGTCTCGGGCACAACACGGAGTTCTAGATCGACAATGCACTACTGAAGCTTCTGTATAACTTCTTCAAGCTGTGCCACCTGCTATGTAACTCTCTCTTTAGCCTGTACTTCGATAATAGTTATAGAGCAGAGTGCTCTGTTGACTTGTTCCTTGACTTCAAGATGCTCTGCGAGCAACTGTTCCTTTCTTTACTGTAGCTCTACTTTCTCTTTGTCCCACTGTACTTGAAGAGCAAGTTTTTCTCATTTGGCAGCATTACGCTGCTCAACAAGTACTCCCTGTACCTGTGTCAAAGCCTGGGTGGATTGTGCTATGTCTTATTAAGCTTGTCGAAGGCGAGCTTCGACCATGTCAACAATCTGGTGAAGTTGAGCTGACTCATCTCCTGGTTCTACTATCCCTGTTGTCAGAGGTGTAGTGGGGACTACGCGGCTAGACTGGAGTGCCTGCTGCACTCCTTGGAGTTCAATATCTATACGATTATACATTTTCTCCTACTTCGCTTCCTTCTTCTCTACTATCTCCTTTGAAGCATCATTTACCACTGCAACGATGAAATCAAAGTCATCCAATGTCAGGGTAGTTCACATCTTGGTTACAGGGGTTCTAGGTTTCTTTCGGGAGGAAGATTTCAGAGGTGAGACCTTCCTTTTCTTCGACGAGTCTTCTTTGTCCCTAGGTGGTGGTACTTCAGCTTTATGTTGTTCAATTTCTACACCTTCTATCTCTTCACCATCACCTCCTTCATCTGGTGTGATAGAGGCAGTCCTTATAGATGCATTTTCTAATTCGTGAACCTCTTCAGGCTTCTTCGTTTTGCTTGGTCCCGGTGTATCTGGTACAATCTCTGGGCTATCAATATCAGAAATCTTTGCGGGGTTCACTGGAATGAGAAGGTATGATGACCAATCCTTGGTGATCTCTTCGATGTCTTCCTCGATCAACTTGTAATAAGACTGCAACTGTTGCTTGTTTTCATCAACTCGCGTTGTTATATAAATGAAGTGGCGATCCATGCTAAACTTCATTAAGGGTCTGAATCTGTGGAGCGTGTTCAGGGTAATGTGAGGTGTAGACTAGATGGTGGTCTTCAACGGGTTGTAGTATGCATGGAAGATGAAATTTGATTGCCATTTCTTTCTCATATCGGTCGAGTACCACAGGGTATTGAACCTCGCAGCCAAAGGTTCAAATGGCTTGGTCTTTGGGAAAGTGGCACCCTATGGCATCTCCCATGATATGAAGGCGATAAATATGAGAAGCCAACTGAAATGGAACTCATACCCTTGGTATTCCACTTCCCTGCAATCCAGTTCGAGCTAATTCACCAAGTACTTCGCCCAATTCATTTGAAGTCCTTCTGTACACTTCCCTGTGAGATCAACTACGAATCCAGTCACTTGGGTGGGCCGGTTCTTGCTAACTAGCTTGCCTGAGATCAACTGATAGGAAAGGCACACTGCATCACTCTGAATAGAGGCTACCTTGTCACCTTGTATGCCCTTTTCGACATCGCCATAGGTTTCTTTGATCTTTGCTTCTAGCACTCTGTCTATGGTCTTTCTAAGATAAAACTCCTGTGGGTCAGGGCCTTGCATGTTGAGTCCTGTGATCCAATTGATCAAGGTCAGATCCACTGTGACACGGTGGTTCAACCACAATTAGCCTCTGTGATAGCAAGACAGAAGCAACTTTACACACACATTCACCTCCTGGTGCCTACCAAAGTGCAGGATCTTCATGACATTCAACAATGTTGATTGCACGAAGTTTTGGGTCAGGGATTGTGGGACGATCTTCGAGTTCTTTCCATTCATCTTCGTTAGATACTTGTGTGGGGCGAGCATAATGTAGAGTTTCCTCTCGCCGAGGTTGAAGTCACTAAACTTCAACGTTGTGAGCTTGTCCTGACTGACACAAACTACGCGCACCCCTTTCGGTAGGTACACAATGACCATAGCATACTCGAATTCTTGGGGCACACTGTCATGATTTATTTCACCATGCAAAGGGGGTAGGTAAGAGAGAAAAATGCTTGGAATCAGTTTAGCGTTTGCAATATCATCGTTATGCTTCGTTCACTTCTCATCGACCTGTCGGGATGGTTCAACTTGAGCAGTGGATGGAGAAGCTGCTCCTCCTCTTGTCGATGATGCTTGGACTCTGGTGGACATTCCTCTTCCTGACATGACTCTCTCAGTCATTAAATCAAGGAGGACCTTTGTGACAGATTCTTCAACTGCGGTGAGCTCATTGGACATACACACTTGGGAAAAATAATCGGGGTCACAATGATCTCAGATACTGCACTAGGATGAACAATCAGATCACAATGACCACTGTATATAATCACTAGTTCTACGGGCTTTGAATTCTCAGCTGGCAAAAGTGTTCTTTGGGCATGGCGCAACGATCTAAATAAGAAATGTGGCAACGGTCTACTTGCAATGGGTATGAAGCTTCTATTAATGGTGATCTGTCTGTTATGGTGAGGTCCAACGGTTTGGTGGCGATCCTTTAATGCTTTTCTGTCCGTTCAGGGTGAAAGTCGAATGGGTATATCATTCCAAAAACTATATTGCTTCACCACATCGAAGTGCCATAGGTCGCTGTTATGATATCCCAGCGAAGCTGAACTTCTGCAATTTTTCTTTCTACGATGTTCCATTTGGAATCTTCTGTAACTTTTCAACCTTCACCCTCTTCTTACTTAACTTTCTAGCCTTCTTCCCAGTAATATTCAACTCAGTCTGTATTTTTCTATTCTGATTCCTATCTTCTTTTAGCATAGTCACTGCACGCTGTTGAGATTCTCTCCAGGGTAATAATTCTTCTTTCTCTGGGACACGTGCTTCTGTCTTTTGTGAGCCTTATGGCATTCTTTTAGCTTCGACATTGGGGTCTCTAGTGTCAAGGAGCTTCGATCTGTTCTTATATTCTTCAATCAACTGTGCAATCTTCTTGGTCATAAAATCTTTTAATTCTTGTTTCTTATGTTCCAAAACTTATACTTCTTCCTTTCGTCTAACTTGATCTCT
The DNA here is from genome assembly GCA_032191745.1 of Picea mariana. Lineage (NCBI taxonomy): Eukaryota > Viridiplantae > Streptophyta > Pinopsida > Pinales > Pinaceae > Picea > Picea mariana. The sequence goes on from JASDQU010100568.1 coordinate 157,678, forward strand.
GTCAATCCAAGGTTTTCCAAGTAACATAGTAAATGGGGTGTTTTACTCAATAAATTTAATAATCTCAAAATCTTCTTTAGTCGAAGTTCCATTAGCATTCGTAGATATCTGAGTGAGCCTTCCACATAGGTTTACCAATTTTCCTCTGAAGAGTCTTATTCCTCCTAGTGAAGGGATCATGGCAGGCTTCCCTATAGCTTCCCACATTCTCTCTGTCATGATATTTATCTGTGTTTCCTCATCTAGAACACAATCAATGTCGAAGTCCCCTATCCTTACATCGATGCATTCTTTTTCTTTAAATATCTCTGATAATCTGACATGTCGGTGTTCATTCAGGGTTTCTTTCATCTGAATTAATACTTTCTTTGATTCTTTCTGAGGTTCTTCTATCTCTAGAGCTGTCTTAGGGTTTTCTTCATGCAGATTCATTCTTTCAAGCTTAGAAATCATTCTAGGGAAATCCAATACTTCATGATCTAGAGCTTTGCAACAAAGACAACTAGGTCCTCCACCAAGGTATCCTTAGCTAGATGTCCCAGTTTTCTGCAACTGTAATAGAGGGTTAATCCTCTCTTTCTTGTAACTAATCCCTAGCCTCTTCTTTACTTCGCACTAGGATCATAGGGGCCATTCTACAACAAATTCTTTCTAGGATCCTGCATCCATTTGTTAGCCCAAACATTCTTTCTATGCATAGGTATACCATATCTATCATTTAACTTATCAGATCTATTCATATCAATATTTCTTCATCTATTAATGCCCTAGGTTTTAAGCTAGGACATAATCTATCAAAAATACCTAGATCCATACTTTAGAAACAAAAATTTCCACTTATCTTACTTCTATAGAGCACAAAGATTTCAGATCTAGAACTTTCTTACCTTTATCAGAGCACAGAGATTATAGATCTTACCTCATTTAATCAAAAAATTCCACTTTTACCTTTCTTAGAGCACGAAGCGTTTAGATCTTTCTTCTCTTCTTCAGATCTGGCCTTCTTTTCTTTAGCACAAAGCTTCTTGGATCAAGTAAATTACTGCACACTAGGGCACAGATCCACGCACAGAGCTTCCACAGTTTCAGGATGAATCTTTGCACAAAGCTTCCTTTTCTTTAGTTCCCATCAATCACAGTTTCAGGTCCTGACAACAGAACCATTTGTTGGCATAGGGGCAGACCCAGGGTTCAACGCTCAAGAGCACACCAACAAAACCCTAACTACCGGTCCTTTCGGCAACACCTGCAAAGCAAATGATGTCTCACTCAAGGTAGAGGCAGGGGTGGTTGCAAGACTTAGGTGTCTACAACCTTAGCTGGGACATAGATATATGATTATATCACTTACAACGCACTTAGGATTGATCATTCATCAATATTCAACCCTTATTATACTTCGCAGATAGCACAGAGCATTCCAACATTCACTTAGATCTAAGATATTTCAGCACTTAGCAACACTAAAATAGATCATATCCAGTAGATCAACACTAAGCATCTTCATATATATTAGATATAGCATTCATACACATCTAAGAAGCCAAAGCATGAGTAGATCTATCTAAATATATCAAATCACTTAGCAAAGAAAGGGATAGACACATCAAGTCAAAGCACAAAGCATAATACATAGATTTACGTGGTTCACCCCCTCCCTGGGGCTACGCCCACCAACTCTTCTTCTTTATTAGTATCTTCAATTGTCAGTTACAACAAAATGCCTCAAACCCTTCTTCGCATAGAATAGAATATTTGTGCAACTCGCTAGATCCTTCTTCCTTACACTTCATCACAAAGCCTTCTACAACCTCTTACAACAACTTGCATTTAGCTCTGTAAGCCTCTTACAATCATGCACAAAGAATTTACAATCCACATACGATCACACAGATCTAACTACTATCACTAAGCCATTGACCATTCTTACATTGACTAAGTATCTATTTATACATTACAAAAGTGGGCCTAAGCGTGGGTAAACCCACGGGTCGACATCCGTTTCCCATTATATATTAACAAAAACCCAAAATGGACTCGAAGTGGGCTGAGATCCATTGATCTACTCTTCGTCTTGCGCTCCTTCTTCGACTAGCTTTCGAAGTCCCAAAATAGGTCAAAATGACCAAGGTTATCCCAAAACTTGGTCAAGGGCCAACAATCCTATAGAATTTGGGAGAATCATTTTTAGAATGGCGAATATTTTTTTGGGAAAAACCATGGAAAATTAGCTCATGAGTGAAATTTATCCCCTAAAATCATCCCTAGACTAGAGTGATGCTTCCATCATGACTTGCAGAGACTGGTTGCGAGTATTCAACATGGAACATAGAGGTTTTTGACCAATCCCCAACATGACTAGTAGAGGTTGTTGATGGAATTCTAGTATGACTTGCAGGGATTGGACTAGTGGCAATGGTTATTAGTGGAATTTGAGACCAAGGTCCCAGGAAAGACTGGTTTTGAGAAATTGTAGGCCAGGAAGGGTCCTGGTTTACACCCTATCCCTGTCTGGAAAGGTTATATCCTCTAGCTAATTTATCCATAGAGGTTTGTACATGAATCATCACTGAAGAAAATGTATGTGAAGAGACAAAAGCATGATAAGGATTGGTCAAGTGAGGATATATGTTGCCCCCATGTGAAGAATTTCTGTGAAGAGGGTAGCCTATACCATAAAACTGATTCCCTCCATATGAAATAACAGAGGACATATGGGGACCCACCATGGGTAGAGCGTTCATGGAAAATGGCATAGCGGACAAAGGATACATGGATGGGGTGTAATAAGTAGAATAACCACCCAAGTATTGGCTCTTGGAAGGATGAAACTAGGATTGGATCCGTAAGAGGGGAGATTCCAACCTCCCACCATGAGAGTTGGTTGAGGGACATGACTCCTATCAAATGAATATGTAGACAATGGAGTCATCGTGCCCCCAGATCCAAAACTAGGATTCATATAAGCAGGCAAGGGAGAGGATGGAAAGTTTGAAGGCATGTTTGGCATACTAAGAGGAAAATGATTAGAGACCCAAGGCATTTCTTGAGTGTCGTAATTCTGCATACCATTATCAAAAGCGAACAGATTCATCCCCATGAAATTTGTGAATGTCATGGGGGAGGTAGCGGTAAATGAGGGAGCCAAAGGAACTCCACTTTCCTTGATAATGACAACTCAAGGAATAATATAAAATCCTAAGGTCAACTAATAATCAAAGAGCACACAAAAATAAAATGAAAATGCCAATATGCACACAAGCAAGATAAAGTGGCTGAAAAGGGCCTCCCTCCCTAAAGTAGGTATGCATTACCCAAGAGGGGCTTGAGACTCCTTGCTAAAGATCAGAGGCATCAAAATCAGTTATAAGGGCCCTCATGGGCTTAACAACTAGTCGGTTAGATCCTCCCAGAGAGGTAATCCTCCATAAAGGCTGTGTGTTGTCCAACCCTTATCTGACCCAGGGTACCTGCAGAATAACCCCTGCAAGTAACCTATGTGGTACCTAAGTCAAGAAACTAAGCAACCATGATAGAACCAATGCACAAGTAAACATTCGTAAGTCAGGTCCACTGTACGGGTAGGGTAACAAAGCCTGAAACCTCGAAAGAACTGCCTCTCACATAGGTAAAGGTACTATCAAGATCCCCATATATGAATAGATCCCTAGAAATGTATTTGATGCTAATAAGGTATCAGAGGGATGTACCTTCAACCAACCTCATGCTACCTCATGCTTAACTCCGATGTAAGCAGATCCTCTTGATATTACCAATTATACAATGGATTTCTCCACTCCCTTAGTCAGACACATATGTTGATTTAATATCCTTGGAGAAATTTACTCACAAAATCCTATTCCAAGGATCTAAATCCTAAGCTAGTTTGTGCACCCTAGAAAAATAAAATCGTTAATATTCAATTTTAAATTATAGCGTTACTTTTAGTGGCCTTGTTTACTCAACAAGGTGCGGTCATGAAACTAGTGATGTTATGACTCAACAAGTAAGATAAATGAATATGAATACAATGCAAAGTCATAACTTCAATTCCCAATAAATGACATTCTTTTCAAAATGAAATTCTCAATTTAGTTTTGCAATGCCAAATAAGATGCAATCTTTCTTTAGATGTACTAAGATCAATGATAAGGACTCAAAATATCAAATGCCAACAATGTAAAATGCCTAATATTTTTATATTTTCAATAAAGAAATGAAAATCCAAGGACTGAACAACAAATTGATATAAAAAATCTACTGTATGTAAACATAGGCAAACCAAGTAGGATATCGAGGAGAAAACACCCAGGTCAAGATGCAAGGACAATCAAATGAAAAGGATGATGAGAAAGGCACTGCCCACAAATTCAACCAAAGAAATATTTCCTGTCATTCCACAGATACTTAATAGTCATAACAGATACCCAAGAAGACTCAACAATCATCAAAACCTACCCAACAACCATTAGACCCGATAACCAATAAACACAGGGTGATTTACATGACTATTCATGGGAAAAGTGCATCTATACGCCTCTTGCAGAAGGACAACATGCGTATGTATGCAACTGTCAGGTAAAAACCCACGTTTATGTGTTAAAACACAACCAGGATAAGGAGAAGGCTAAGAAACACACTCAGAATCAACAGAGGCTATCAAGCAGTCAAACGACAAGAAATTCAACATACACGAGAGAAATCTAAAGAGAAAAACACTCCAAACCCCGAAAATGAAGATTCTATCCTCAGTATGGTCTCCAATTCTGTTACAAGGAAAATCTCTATATGGCTAGTGGTAAAAGACAACAGATGGAAATCAATGCATAAATCAAATCTAATCTGAGGTGTGCTATATAAACAAATAAGCTAACAAGACAAGATAAAAGTCCTACCTTGTTCAGATGTTTGATGAAGTCCACCATTGAGCACTTGACTCAAAGCAATACACCTGCAACTTTTCCTCAACAACCAAGAAATGAAAGCATGTAGTGATAATGTATAATGTTAGAACATTAAATAACATAATCCATCAACATTCATAACAAATACGCCCATGGAATAACAATTCAAATATTTGAAAGATATTAATTGGATGAGAAAATAGTATTTCTATTAAAATGTAATCAACAGAAGTGAATGAATTACAAACTTCCGTGTTGGCACAGTTTGGAACTGATAAACTAAGTCCCTTCTAGTTGGGCCTCCACCACTTCAATACTCCACCAAAGGAAATCTCATATAAGAGATACAATGAGGTTCTCAATCAAGTAGGGAAGAGCTTGGGGGTTGAACAATGTGTTTAGAATTAAAAGGACAAAGGGATGTAGATTCAATCTGAACTGAATAATTTCTCCAGAGTAACTTTTCTCTCAAAGTTGAATTCTTATCCTCTTTTCCATAGCTCAGATTTGGCCCATTTGTAGCCTTCAACTGGAACTAAAGGGTCGAGTTAGAATGTTTCAATTATATGGAAGGTCAAGGATCATGGATCTCATGAGATGACATGGAAACCCGACACCATTTTTTAATTTTGGGCAGAAAACCAGATGTACGCGGGATGTAGTGGTGCAACCTGTGTATGCACATGCTGTACAATAGGTAGGACACATATATGTGGAAAAATAATGTTTTTAGCTCTGGGATTTGCAAAAAGGGACTTCAAGTCTGCAGAGGGAAATGGAAAAAGGCCTTATGTGCAAGTTTGCATAGGGTGAGGCAAATATTTGTATAACAACACATTTAATCAGGGCGCTTTCGATGTGACCAAGAGAAAAGGGCTAAGGAAGATGGGTTATACGATGAGGGACTCGGCCACATGGCTTATCCACACGACCATGAGCCTAAGGACTAGGAGTGTGAGTTCCATTTGACTCTGTCACTCAGCCACATGGCCTTCCATATGAACAGGAGGGTGGAGAAAAGGGGTACACGCCCATATTTAAGGGCTAAGTGGGTTTTGACATTAGAAAGTGGGTTTTTTGATGATTTTTAGGCCTGTTTGAAGGGATTTTGGCCCTATTTTTGGGGATCTGAGCCTAGGAAGAGGCCCAAATCATGGGGGGAAGTTGGATTTTGATCCCCAAATCCAAATATACTTAACGAATCCTATATTCCATGAGAAATAGGTTCAAAAAACATAATGATGAAGAATTTGTGATGTCCAAGCCATTTTTATGTAGGGAAGCCAAGAGAGTAGCTAAGATTTGGAGGCCATTTCTAGGAGTTCTACTCCACCTTTTTCAGTTCCGTCTATTGCATTGAGTTCCCAAGACAGAGAAGAACATTGTTGTGTCAGTCAGAGAACAAATGATGTAATTTTGATGTATATTTAGAGAATTGATGATTAATAAAGAAGCCTCCTCCATTGAGACAAAGGCCTAGAGATGTAGGCAGAGTTGCAGAATTTCGTTATCAACTTCTAATGTCTTGAATTTGCTTATGGTTTTATATTTTTACTTCTTACGTGCTGCAAATTATATTCTTAAGCTTCTTATATTTCTTATTAAGTCTTAACTAGTAAAAGTTTCCACGCAACATACTTAACCAAGTAATTTAAAAGATCATTTTAGATCAAGTGGTATCAGAGTAGGTTGAAAAGTGGTTTTTTGAGTATGCATGATTACCAGGGAAAATTTAAGGCGTGGTGAAGCAGAGCATGTAGAAGGAGATCCTAAGATTGGATCAAGAAAAAGGACATCTCAAAGTGAGAATATGGCATCTAAAGAAGGACTTTCTCAACAATAAATGGAGTTTCAAAGATATTTCTTTGCTATGTCGGAGGTGGTAAAAGTATTGTGTGAAGATTACTTGGAATAGAAGAGGCCTGTTCAAGAGGAATATTCAAAGAAAGACAAAAGTGAAGAGGGAGGAGACCCTCCAAAACCTCCTCCTTCACTTCCTTCATCTCCATCTTATTCTTCTTCAAGTACAAGTTAAAATTCTCCTTCTGCAATAAAACATTCTCATTCCCATAAACATAATCCTTACATGTATAATGGAGAAGTCAATGCTGAGAAGCTTGATAATTGGGTCAGGAAGATGGAGGTAAATTGTAGTGTGAAACAAATCAATTATGAGTCAACCAAGATAAAATTGACATCGCTTCGTCTTGTTGGCACAACACTCATCTAGTGGTAGAGTAAGTTGCAACACGGTACTCAACAAATTGGTAATGTATTTCCATCATGGCAATATTTTATTTTTTCACTTAGAAAACAGTTCTATCCTTTGGGTTATAAGGAGAAAGATTTAATTTAATGGAAAAGTCTTAAATTAATAAAAGAAAAATCGGTGCAAGAATACACAAATGAATTTCGTTAGATGGATTTGATGTTAAATATTCCATTACATACACAAGAAACTCTGATGAATTATATAAGAGGTTTTCCTGCACATATTCATAATAATCTGTTTATGTTTGGAACTACTAATCTTGATGAGGTTTCTTTTTGAGAGACATATATTGAAGCATGAAAAACTATAGTTGGTGTATTAGGGGAATCATCTTCAAAGAAAGAAGGAAAGGGAAAAGGGAATGCGAAGAAAAAAAACTCAACTATAGTGAAGGAAGAGAAGCTCTCTTGCAATCATTGCAAGAAAGAAGGGCACAATGATGAACATTGTTGGCAATTGCACCCAGAGAAGAGACCAAAATGGTTCAAATAAAAGAAAGGAAGGAAAAGAGTTGCAACAACAACACATCCAACAGACTTGGGGTCAGATTCAGGTGATGAGACTAAAATCACAGCAGTTGGTCGGTCAGGTAAAATGGGTCATGATTACGATTCTAGAAGTAAATTGTTTCATATAAGGGTCATTATGAAACATACCAAGATAGACACTTTGTTAGATAGAGGATCTCAAGCTAACTTAATTTCAGAAGAAGTGGTTAAAAAATTGGGATTAAAAACTAAGATGCATCACAAACCCTACTCACTAAATTGGATAAAAAAAAATCACAAATTGCCCATAACAAAGCAATGTGTCATAAAGTTTGCAATTACATCTAAGTTTGTGGATGAGGTAATATGTGATGCGGTACCTCTATAAGCATGTGGAATGGTCTTGGGTAGCCCTTATTTATATGATCACAAAGCAATCTTCTTCACGGAAAAAAAATAAATATCACTTAACTAAAGAAAGGTAAAAATATGTTGTGCATACTCATCATATCAAAGGGAATTGATCTATTTTTACAATGGAATGATTAAAGAAGGAATCTTATGCAAGCAATAAACCTATGATTATACCAGTTGATCTTAAGCAATAAAGTAAAATGGTCGTAGCATGTAGATCTAGCCATACTTTTCTTCAAGATGAGTTATTATTGTGCAGACCTGTAAAGATGAACATACATGTTGGTTCATTTTCAGTCATGTTTCTGATGTTTTTATCATTGTTAATGTTTTCTACATGGATGGTAGTGAATTTAGAAGGATGTTAACGAATGAATATGACTAACAATATGTGTTTAGTTACCATGGTTTTTTTTAATTGATTATGATGCGACAGGTGCAAACGACATATTTGACAGACAAAGGAAAAGTGGGGAGGCCTATCCTCCACTTTATGTATGGTTAATATCCTTTGTAGCACCAAAAGGTCTTAGTGGGGAGGTGTGATTCAAAATGGATCCAAAAAGGCCAAAAATTCAAAGTTCTCAGATTCAGATGAAAACAACTCCACCGGGTAGTGCTCGTTGTGCCAATTCCGACAATATATTCTTTTTCAAAATTGACTCAGTATGACGAAGATATCGCGTCCTGCAGTTTTCTCCAAACATGAAAAAAAATCAAAGGTCAAAGGTAAACAATCCATACTGCTGACTTCAACAGTATGACCCACACATGGTAGATGATGTCAGTATGATGTCAACATGATGATGTGGAAACACCAAAGGATGACACGTGTCATGTAGATTTGGCATTTTCATGGGTTGATGTGGTCAACTGATCCGAAATGATCTTTTAAGACTATGGTTAAGTTTTAAAGCATGAGTTCATTAACCATTAAGGAATTGAAGAAAGAGGAAGAAATTAATGATATAAAATATAATCCATAATAAGATATGCAGATATGAAAGTAAGCACAAATAATCAGCAAACCATAACAACAAAGTTGTTAATGAAGTTCGGCAATATCGCCTACGTCTCCAGGCCTTTGTCTCAGTGGGTGAGGCTTTCTTATTTCTCTTCAAAGATTCAAAAGTACATTAGAAAAGTGTCAAATGGATTACAAACTGGTCTGGATGTGTTCTTCTAGACCTCAATAACCCAACACAACTAACAAAACTGAAAATGATTGAGCGAAGCTCTCAGAATTGGCCCGCAAAGTTCCTCTCCTCAATGGCTTCCCTACATAAAACTGACTTTGGCTTCACAATTATATAGCATTTATCCTCTTAGGAACTTGTTTAGACTGTCAAAAACATCTAGTTTATATATATTTTGATTTGGGGGTCGAAATCCAACTTTTCCCCAACTTTATGGCCTCATATTGGGCTTAGATCCGCTTCAGAGGGAAAAACATCCTCAAAAATCACTAAAAATCAGCTAAAAATTCATTAAAATAAGGTGAAAACCCAAAATTTGGAAAACAATCTACTTAATCCCCCAGTTATGGAGCACCACCCTCTTATGTGGTCATATGAGGGCCATGTGGCCCTATTTCTAAGGGGTGCACCTCCCTTAGCTGGAAAAGGTGCTTAAGTTTAAATTTATGAAAAGTGGGTTTTTTCTCTAAAGTAGTATTTTTCCGTTTGTTGCTAGCTCATAGTGCTTAAGTCATTTGAAGAGGCAGGTCATGGGATCGAATCCCATGGAGTCCAACAATATAAATTTGATCTTTTTAAGGCCTTGACCATGGTGACATCTATCACCCTTGGATTGGACCATGTGTCAACCCATGGTTGGCCAATCTTTTGCCACATGGACTGAAAACTTTGACACTTGTCATCATGAACCCTTGCCACTTGTCATGACCTAGTTATACCACATGTCATCACCTGATGGATGCCACTTGTCAAATTTAGATTCTTCCACATGTCACATGCTGAATATGCCACGTGTCCGTTGACCAGTTGACTTTTTACCTGTTTGACCCAAACTTCAGATTGCGATAACTTTTGCACACAGACTCCGTTTTTCGATCTGTTTGCGCAACCAGAAATATTGTGATGAGCACTTCACAATCATATTTTTTTCTTGAAAATTTGAGAAATTTTATTTTTGAGCCTTTCAAGATCCATTTGGATCACACCTCCCCACTAAGACCTTTTGGTCCTCAAAAAGGGTATTAATGAGACATTAAGTGCGGGATAGGCCACCTTACTTGTTCTCTATCTTCAAAATCCATCATGTGCACCCATCTCATCAAGATCAATTGAAAAACAACCATGACAACCAACAACATATTGTTAGACACTTGTACTCTTTCACATCTTACTGAAGCCACTATCATCCATGTTGAAAACATTAGCAATGATGACATAAAAAATATGACTGCAAATGAGCTAATATGTTTGCAGTACTTGCAGGACATTAGCTTATATTGAAGCAAAGTATGATTGAACTTCCATTATACAATCATCTCATGTTCATGCTTAAGATCAACTGCTTGATTTGGTACAATTATAGTTGTGTTGCTTGCATAAGTTGCCTTCCTTAATTGTTCCATTATTTGAAGAGATTGATTTGATTTTAAGTGATGAGCATGTACAACATATTCATTGCCTTCTTTGATTAAGTGATATTGATTATGTTCCCTGTAGAAGATTTCTTTGCGTTAATACAAATATGGACTACCTAAGACCATTCCACATTTATTGAGTGGCACCACATCACACGCTACCTCATCCACAAATTTTGATGAAATTGTAAACTTTAAAGTACATTTCTTTGTTATGTGCAATTTATGATGGTTGCTTATACATTTAAGTGAGTAAGGTTTATGATGCATTTGAGTGTTTAATCCCAATTTTTTAACCACTTCCTCTGAAATCAAGTTAGATTGAGATCCACTATCTATCAATGTGTCAACCTTAGTATGATACATTTTGACCCTTATGTGAAACAATTTACTTCTATATTCATATCCATCACCAATTTTACCTGTCAAACCACTTGCTGTGTTTTTAAACTCATCACCCAAATCTGATCCCAAATCTCTTGGCCGTGTCTCTACTGCAACTTTTATCCTCCCTTTCCTTTATTTGAACCATTTCGGTCTCTTCTCGGGATGCAATTGCCAACAATGGTCATCATCATGCCCTTCTTTCTTGTAATCCTTGCAAGAGAGTTTCTCTTCCTTTCTTGTCATTGAATTTTCTTTCTTTCCATTCCCCTTCCTTTTGTCCTCTTTCCTTGAAGAGGATTCCCATGATACACCAACTCCTGTTTTCCCTGCGTCAATGTATGTTGCTTGAAAAGAAACCTCATCAATATTAGTAGGTCCAAACATAAATATAGTGTTACAAATGTGTGCAGATAAACCTCCTATATACTTCATAAGAGTTTCTTTGGTATGTAATGGAATGTCTAACATTAATTCCATCTTACAAAATTCATCTATGTATTCTTGCACTGTTTGTCCCTTTCTTAGTTTAAGACCTTGCCATTCAATTAAAGCCTTCTCTTATAACCCAAAGGATAATTTTTTTTTTAAGTGCAGAATTTTGTTTTTTCCATGATGGAAATACATTACCCACTTGTTGCGTGCCATTTTGCAACTTGCATTGCCACCAGATGAGTGTCGTGTCTGCAAGTCGAAGTGATGCCAATTTGATTTGAGTTGCCTCATCCTTGATTTGTTGCACACTGCAATAAACTTCCATCTGTATGACCTAATTATCAAGCCTCTCTTCATTGACTTCACCATCATACATGGGTAATTAAAACTTCACATCAAGCTTAAGTAAAGGCATATCATGTTTATGTTTATGGGAATGTTTTCTTGCGGTGGATTTGGAACTTGTACTTGAAGAAGAAGAAGTTGATGGAGAAGAAGGAGTTGAAGGAGGATCCTTTCCTTCATCACTTTTGGCCTTTGAAGATTCACCTAGAATCAGTCTCTTTCGATCCAAGTAATCATCATATAAACCTTTACCATCTCCAACATGGCGAAGAAAGTATTTCGAAACTCTATCTCATCATGAGAAAGTCCCTCTTCCGATGCCATCTTCTCACTTTGAGAAGTTATGTTTCTTGATCCAATCTTAGGATTCTCTTCAAAAAGCTTGCCTTCACCATGATAAAAATTTTCCCTGGTAATCATGCAAACTCAAAAACCAACCGTCAACCTGCTCTGATACCACTTGATTTGAAAAGATCTTTTAAGACTATGGTTAAGTTTTAAAGCATGAGTTCATTAACCATTAAGGAATTGAAGGAAGAGGAAGAAATTAATGATATATCATAGCATCCATAATAATATATGTAGATCTGAAAGTAAGAACAAATAATCAGCAAACCATAAGAACAAAGTTGTTAACAGAGTTCGACAATATCACCTATGTCTCTAGGCCTTTGTCTCAGTGGGTGAGGCTTTCTTATTTCTCTTCAAAGCTTCAAAAGTACATTACAAAAGTGTAAAATGGATTACAAACTAGTATTTCTGTGTTTGTCTATACCTCAAGAACCCAACACAACTAACGACACTGAAAATGGTTGAGAAAAGCTCCCAGAATTGGCCCACAAAGTTCCTCTCCTCAATAGCTTCCCTACATAATACTGACTTTGGCTTCACAATTCTATAGCATTTCTCCTCTTATGAACTTTTTTGGACTGTTAAAAACCTTTGGTTTATATATATTATGATTTGGAGGTGGAAATCCAACTTCCCCCCAACTTTCTAGCCTCATATTGGGCTCAGGTCCCCTTCAGAGGGCCAAAAATCCTCAAAAATCACTAAAAATCAGCTAAAAATCCACTAAAATAAGGTCAAAACCCAAAATTTGGAAAAAAATTTGCTTAAGCCCCCCAATTAGGGTGTGCGCCCCTCTTCTGTGGTCATATGAGGGCCATGTGGCCTACTGCTAAGGGGTGCACCTCCCTTAGCTGGAAAAGGTGCTTAAGTTTAAATTTATGAAAAGTGGGTTTTTTCTCTAAAGTGGTAATTCGCCCTTTGTGGCTAGCTCATAGTGCTTAAGTCATTTAAAGAGGAAAGTCATGGGATCAAATCCCATGGAGTCCAAAAATATAAATTTGACCTTTTTAAGGCCTTGACCATGGTGACATGTGCCACCCTTGGATTGGACCATGTGTTAGCCCATGGTTGGCCAATTGTTTGCCACATGGACTATCAAAACTTTGACACTTTTCATCATGAACCCCTGCCACTTGTCATGACCTAGTGATACCACATATCATGACCTGATGGCTTCCACTTGTCGAATTTAGAATCTTCCATGTGTCACATGCTGAATATCCCACGTGTCCCTTGACTAGTTGAGTTCTTACTTGTTTGACCCAAACTTCAGATTGTGATAACTTTTGCATACAAACTTTGTTTTTTGATTTGTTTGCACCACGGGAAAGCTTGCGAAGATAACTTAGAGATCATGTTATTTTTTTGAACATTTGAGAACTTTTATTTTTGAGCCTTTCAAGATCCATTTGAATCACAGACATGTGTACTATATGGACTGGCACATGGAAATCCATACAATGACGTGGCCCAGTGACAGCTTGCCACATGGAAGTATGGATGCGAGGTTGGTAGTGACATGGTTGACAGGTGGCAGGATCCAGTGGTGACACATTTCAGTATGGTCGTGAGCTAGCGCTGACTGTGCAGCCGAGAGAGCAGGTGATTGGGAAAATTATGTGGCTTGGGCCAATGAAATGGTGAAACGTGGCCCAATCAAAAGACACCACATGACACTCTAGATTAGGACAATATGGGTTGGGTAAAAATATGTTGATCATCCATTTGGATCGAACCCCCGAGCTTTTGCATAGGCAATGACTTTACCTCCATGCGCTAACCAGCAAAGTTCCATGTGTTTCTTGTTTACCATATGACACATACTCATGTTAAAGTTGAATAGTGCGAGTTTTGGGGGATAAGCGCCTAGTCAGTGGGGCTAGCCACCGACCAAGGTGCATGTAATAATGGTGCTTTCCATATGACCAGGAGTAGAGGACCAAGGTGGATGGGTTATATGACGAGGGGCTCGACCACATGGCTTATCCACACGACCATGAGACTAAGGACCAGGGGCGCGGGTGCCATTTGGCTCTGGTGCCTGACCACATGGCATTCCATATGACCAGGAGGGCAGAGAAAAGGGGTGCACACCCATATTTAAGGGATAAGTGGCTTTTGACATTAGAAAGTGGATGTTTTGATGATTTTTAGTCTTGTTTGAAGGGATTTTGGCCCTAATTTTGGGGATCTGAGTCTAGGAAGAGGCCCAAATCATGGGGGGACGTTGGATTTCGATCCCCAAATCCAAATATACTTAACCAAGCTTATTTTCCATGAGAAACATGTTCATAATAGTAGAATGATGAATAATTTGTGAAGTCCAAGCCATTTTTATGCAGGGAGGAGAGTAGCTGACCTTTGGAGGCCATTTCTGGGAGTTCTACTCCACCTTTTTCAGTGTTGTCTGTTGCGTTGATTTCCTAAGATAGAGAAGAACATTGTTGTGTCAGTCAAAGAACAAATTGATGTAAATTTTGAGCATTGAATATTAATAAATAAGCCTCCCCCACTGAGACAAAAGGCCTAGAGACGTATGAATAGTTTCCGAACTCCATTATCAACTTATGGTGTCTTTAATCTTCTTATTGTTTGCTGTTTTTACTTCTTATGTGCTGCAAATTATATTCTTAAGATTCTTCTCTTTCTTATTAAGTCTTAACTGGTAAAAGTTTCCATGCAACATACTTAACCAAGTCATTTAAAAGATCATTTCATATCAGTGACCCCCACACACTCCCTTATGAAACTTAGTGACAATGCGTTCATTATCCTCTTCAATGAGGAAATTCAATAAATTCCTCCTGGGTCCTTCCAAAAAATATTTTCTCCTAAAATGCAATACTTCATAACCTTGAGTTTAATATACCTAGTCTTATCTTAGTCCCATGCTGGTGGGAAACTTGAATTCTATAGGTAAAAAATGACATCTTGATACCAATCATATTGAGAAAATTTAGGGCTTACCTTCAAATATTGTTCTTGTGTTTCATATTTTTCAGGTTCTACTGTGATGATGCTTGTTGACAAAGAATTCATGTCTAGAGCCCTATAATTTGATTCAGCTAGGAGTTTGGGAAGTCCTGTTCCCTTTATCAACTTGGTGGGTTTTATCTCTAAGTCATACTCTTCGAGTTTGGTGATCCATTTACCCCTTCTCCCTTCACTATCATGATGTGTGAGGACGTCCTTTCTTGCACTGGTGGGCACATAACAAAATATATTAGAGTGCAATATATAATATCTAAATGCTCACAATTCTTTGACTAGGGAATATGCTTTCTCTTCCAAGATCCTATACCTTAGTTAAATATCTCTTAAGGATCTACTAAACAAGTCTATGAGTTTCTCCTAATTTTATTCATTTTTTTTTAACACCATAACAACTATGGTATGTTCTGAAGAAAAAGATAAGTTGGAGAACTCTTTATCATAATTAAGACTGACTAGGGCTGGAGACTCTCCCAATGTTTATTTAATATGATGAAAAGACTCTTTGGATTCAATAGTCCATTTCACTTCATGGTATTTCTTCAACCTGTTAGTAATATGCTTTACGATTTCAACAAAATTCGGGACAAACCTTCTTAGAAAATTGATTATGCCTAGGAAGGATTGTATTTATTTCTTGTTCCTAGGTAATAAAATTTGTTTGATGGACTCTACTCTCTCAGGATCTATCCTTACCCCTTATTAAGATACTATATAACCTAAGAAATTTCCTCCCGTCATAGAAAAATAAGTCTTTTTAGGATTTAGAGACAGGAAAAATTTCCTACACTTCACAGAGTTATGCCTTAAATGATTGATGTGATCCTCATCTATATTTGAAAATACAATCATGTCATCAAGGTAGATAACAATGAATCTATCTTTTTATCCCACAAAGGATATATCCATAGCTCTTTGGAATGTGGCTCTTGGATTTATCAAACCAAAAGGCATTTTATCATACTTGAAAGTCCCCCAAGGGGTTGTGAAGGCTGTCGTTTCCCTATCTTCAAGATGCATTTCGGCCTAGTTATATCCTGAGAAAGAATCCATCATGGAGATTCTATTTTATCCCACTATTTTCTGTATTATGTGATCCATCTTAGGCAGAGGATGGTTTTCCTTTAGGGAGAATTTATTTAGGTTCCTGAAATCCACACACAAAGCATTATTTCTCCACTCTTTTTCCTGACTAGAACCAAGTTTTCCACCCATTCAAAATACCTAAGGGGAATTATGATCCGAGCATCTAGCATCTTCCTAAATTCCTTTTGAATAGTAGGAAGCAAAAGGGGATTCACTTAGTACGAGGCTTAGTATGAGGCTTGAGGGGTATTCTATGTTGTATGATGTTGGTATCATAAGTCTTTAAGTCTTCATATTTCCAAGCAAAAAAATCCATGTACTCTTTGAACAACCGCACATATTTGGCCTTATGTTCAATGTGAATATATTTGGACAACTTTATGTATTTAGATTCTTCTTTAGTCTCCACATTATAATGTTCAATGTTATCATCCTTTGGTAGAATTGTTGGCTTCACAAGTATGTCATTTCTGTCAAATATCTTCTCCAAGGGTACTCAAGAGTAATTTCAAATTCTCCTTCAATCACTAGTTTATACTCTTCATCATCATCTAAATCTATGTGAGTGTTTGCAAACTCATCTATCACCTTCATAAACATTTTGATTTGTTGGTCATCCTAAACAAATTTCCAATATTTTATATTGTTAGGGATGGATGGTATATAGCTCATCTGAATTTCATATGTGACTTGGGAAGTGGACGATGTTTTGGAAGTAATGACTGCAACTGCTAAGGAATCAACCTGTTGGTTAAATTCTCTTAGAACAACATAAGTATTTTAACTTCATAAAAATTGTCAATTAAGTCCCATACCCAATTCCTATATTCCCCCATTCTGGGATGTCTAGTTTGGTAAGTTCCTCTGATTTGATGCACCACTAGTTCTAAATCCCCAAATACCACCAGCTTGGTAATTTGCATATTTATTTCTCCCTCCAAACACAAAATCAAGGATTCATATTTAGCTACATTATTGGTGGCTTCAAACTCTAGTGTGTATGACAAATGTATTTCTTTCTTGCTATGAGAAATGAGTACTACGCCATCTCCCTCTCGTTCTTTTGAATATTCTCCATCAAAGAAATTTTCCCATATACCATATACTTCTTTAGAAGGGCTTACCAAAGGGCATGTGAGTGTTATGGCCTCTTTGCATTCTTCATTGACTATGAGGATGCAACAACCAATATCTTCATCAACAACATAGATGGGATGGTTTATAGGGTTGTTCTTGTCACTTACCACATAAGAAAACTTTGTCTCTTTGTACAACCTTATGTTTTCACCTCCAAATACTGGTATAATGACATAATTTATGTCCATCTACATTGTTCCTCCCAGCATACGCGCCCATGTTCTTGAAAAAAACATTCCATAATTAGCAGGCACATCAACTACCACTGCATACATCACGACGCTCATGAAAGGAAGCTGATTCAAAGTAACTACCATGTCTTTAATCAACACATCATACTTCACTTTCCTATTATCAAAATAATAGAGGTCATGATATGGTCTAGTTATTTCCTATAATACCCCAAGGTCGAGCCCATGTTGAATTGTAATGATGTTTATATATTGGTGAGCCAAGTGTTTATAAGTTGGGAGGCTTATGTGTTTATTAGGCCGAAGAGCCTAGATGATGAAGGCCAGAGCGCCTAATTTTGTATATGTAAATACTCACATCATTAATATAATTACATCACTGCGTGTGGACCAACCACAAAGAAAGATTTATGGGGGATTAAGCTCCACTGGGTAGGGAAAGGGATGGGGCTGAGAGGCTAGGAAAAAGGGCTAAGCTAGAGGAATTATTGCCAAGGGAATATTATAATATACTTTCCTAAAAGAATAAGGTTTGGGGAAATAACTCTTGTTATCCTAAGTTCCTTTGGTGAGAGGAACGAACTCCAAGTGGAGAGGATTGATATCCCAAGAGAGCCATGTGTCAACTAGGGCATATGTAGTTTTATGGGGGAAAATCTGTCATTGTGGGGGTTCACTCACCATTCTTTCCATCCTTCCCATGCATGCGCACACTCACGAGCTAAGCCATTTCCTCCATAGTTGACCTCTCCAACCTCTGAAACCTACAAACTCGTGAAACTAACATGTTTTCCTGTGAGGCACAACATGACTACGTAGTGCCAGAGCCATATCAAACCCTATCCATTTTGTTGTTTCTACCCACATTTTCTTTGGACTGGCGTGGCTTGCTATCATTACTAGAAAACATACCCAATTTTTCTACTGTGGTTACCCGTTTGACTTAGGATCTGAACAAAAGAAGTAGGTTTTCAAGCCTGTGGTTTTGAAGAGGTGGGTTGTCAGGCTCGTGGATTGAAGAAGCAAGTTGTCAAGCCTATGAGAAACTCTCTCCAGATGAGAGAGATTGCTGGGGAAGTTATTTCTCCTAGAGGGAGTCGAGAAAAAACTACAAATATCTGAGAATTCCTGATCTGACCTATTGCTGAAGCCCTGAAAGGGAAGTGGAGAAGCTGATGGACTATGGAACAATGAAGGTGTGTATTTTCGGGGTGGGACAAACATGTGGGGAATGAGAGTCTTTGAGCGGTGGGTGTAAGTAGGATTCTGGGAGGGAACCCTTCTTGTTGTACTGTGTGACTTTCCATAGTCTCAGCCTAGCTTATGAATCCCTTTCCTTGGTGTATTTTAGTCCTAGCTTAGGGGTTACCCACTGCTAAGAGTGATGAGAAATGTGGTTTAAGGATGGGAGGTTCGTGGAAGGTCTTCATGCAATTGGTGTTCTTCTCATAAAAATAAAAGTACCATTTCTATGTTAATTCATATGCTGTGTATCCTGTACATGTATTTATATTTATAAGAATTCCATGTGTTGCTGCATGTATGATTTCTATGATTTCCACATTAATTTGTGTATTATTAGAATGAATATTAGTTGTTTAAGTTTATATGTATGATGTTCAACAAAGAGCTCTATCTTCCATAGCCCAATAAGTGTATGCCTGGCTATGGGAAGTTTGATTATCAGAACAAAGTGAGAATTTTTTTTTTGTATTTCTTTGAAGTGACATTTCCCAACAGAAGGTTGGGGGTGTTACAAATTGGTACAAGAGCTTGAAAATAGAAGTTTGGTTTTTAAGTAGCGTGTCCCCGGTTGGGCATCCCTGGGACATTAAAAATTGGTATTAGAGGCAATGGTTTCAAAACTGAACCTGGATGGGCCATGAATGTGGAATTTGGAGTCAAAATTCCATAAGGATTTGATGTATAGAGTGCCAAAGCAATGTTGAGAGAGCTCCTGGGTGGTATTGGAAAGCTCAAGAGGTATAACGGTTCGAGAAAGATATATGAGGAAGGAGACCATGATAACCATGGGTTTGGAACCAAAAAAAATAATTTTTCCCTGTTGGATCTGTTCAGGAAGGGACAAACCCCTCACAACCGTTAGATTCAGAGTTTCAATAGTCTGATGGTTGTGCGGTGTTTCAACGGGGAGATCCTCCAAAGTCTCGAATTCTGGAACCAATATAGACCATCCAATTTCTATGGATGCGTGTCTGCATATTAACCAATGTTCAGAGTTTTTACAGTCCGAGGGGTGTGTGGTGTTTCAACAGGGAAATGCTCCAAAGTCCTGAACTACATAGTTAATATGGACTATTTGTGTTTGAGAACACATATTAGTAGATCATCCTATTTGGATTTTCGATAGTCCGAGGGTTGTGTGGTGTTTTAGCAGGGAAATCTTCCAAAGTATTGGATCCCGAAGCCCTGAATCTTCGAAGTCCCAGAGTGATTCTTATCTGTAGATCATTCGGGAGAAGGTGTACTGCTAGATTTCCCCAAGTGGTTCAATGTCTCGATGTTCAAGGAAATCCGTTGGAGATTGTGTGGAGTAAATAAATCACCTAAGTACCAAAGCTTTAGATATGACATGGACCTAATTGGAAATTCAGTAGTTCGACAGTTTTGAAAAAGTTCCAATGAGAAAAAAATTTTGAAGTCCCGAAGCGTCGGATACGACGTGGACTTGATCCATAGTTTGGCACTTCGATAGTTTGGAAAAAATGCCGATGAGAATAAAATTCTGAAGTCCCAAAGCATCATATATGACGTGGAAAGATGATGTCACCTAGGGTGATGTGGACCTACCCTAAGTATTCCATGTGTCACTTGTTTTTATACTTTTGACAGGTCCTTTGTACCATTTGGGACTTGAAATGTGTCACTCGATGATGGGGCCACATGTCACCACCTTGATTGATGACAACTATACTATGTGGACCCTGGGAGGTTGAGGAGTTTGGGAGTTCGACATTGAGGATAAAGGTTAAGTACTAATGGGAAACCCTCAAAGCTACAAAGAGTGGTGTAAATCCTCACTGTTGATCGGGAGAGGAAACATGATAGTAGATTCTGTAGTACATAGACATGGCACTCCAGAGGATTCAAGGCATAAACAATTGAGGTCGAGGACTTCTGGAGGCCCGAAGGCCATATTCCATCTCGACTGTTGATCACAGAGGATGCATGGTGCTAGATCCAAAGGTCTGGAGACTTATTACTCCAGAGAAATTGATTTGCGATTTGCTTTGAGTCGATAACTCTCAAAGGCCAGAGTCAATCTCGACCATTGATTGGGAGATGATACGTGGAGGCAATAGAGAGAATCTCTGGTAAGCCGACACTCCAAGATATTTGTAGAGAATTTCTTTGGAAGGCTCTGAAGCTCAGAGTCCCAGAGTTGATCGTGGTTGTTAGTTAATGAGAAGGCATGGTTTGTTGATTTGTGTTGTGAGTTTGCCAATTCAAAAATTAGGGAGGCAGTGAAAAATGGAGCCTCAAAACTCCCAAAGTAGGGAATTTCAGAGCTCCTGTTGACCGTAGATATCAGCAGTAAATGAGTATCATCGATCAGTACGTCCTTTGAGTATTCATAGAATTGGCGTTCAGAGGAAATGGATTGTAATGAAGGCCAATCTTATGAAGCCCAAAGTTATGGAGCCTTGGAGGCCCAAAGCATAGGAGAAGAACCTATTTTTTAGTGCTGGGTCACAACCTATGGTCACATGAGATGAGGGGGCCTAAGAGAAAGGGATACGAGCCCGAAAGTTTTTTTTGAAAACAAAGAAGAGATTAGAGAAGGATCCCATGGGGTTTTTGATTTCTATAGACCTACACCTAACAAAGTAAGGAAGGCCTATAAGCCTGAAGAGAGGATTCAACATGGATCCTAGAGCCAATTCAGCTATGATATGGAAGAATCCATGTACATGGTTTGCATCCCCGAAAAAAAAACAAATTGTTCAAATATCCATAACTTCCTACTCAAAACTCAGAATTGAGCATGGAAGTAGGCATTGGAAAGGTCTTGAACAATAGAAGATAACTATTCACCAAGAAATTGGATCCAAACAATCAATTTTTCAGAAAATTAGTAGAAAATAAGTTTGATATATTAATGAATCAGAATGGTTTTTGTTTTCATGAATTATTGAGAACAATTAGCCTGACAAGTTCTGTTGGCTACACATTTTTGTAGAATTACAGCTTTCATAACGAAATAGATTTATCAAAAAGTGAAGAGAGATGGATGATGCACAATAGGCTTACAGTCAAGAAGATGAGATCAGAGGGATGAATGTTTAGTTGGGTATGGAAGGAACAAACTTCAATGGACATGGGGAATAAAAGGATGATAACATGAATATGGTAGAGACCATTAGAAATTTTCAAAAAGATTTCCAGAGTCACAAAGTTGATAATGAAATGATTATGAAATCCAGGGAGCAACATGAAGACTTCAATACAAAGTTAATGAAGAGCTTGGACAAAATTGAAAATAAGTTGGATAAGGAGAGTGGCTCCAACAAATCAATAAGCCACAAGACCCTTTAGGAAAAAGGAAGATCAAGGAGTGGTAGCAGACATCACCATCACTCTGAAAGGAAATCCAAAAGGAGGGCACATAACAAATAAATTCCATCCCCTTCCTGGAAGCATAAGTGGTCTGGGGTGGATGAATTGAAAGGAGAAATGAACAAAATCAAGCCTCCTTCTTTTGATGGTGAGCACACGAAGGATGAAGATGCTGAGACATGGCTGTTAGGAATGAGGAAGTACTTTCAATTGCATAACTATTCTTCTCATGCATAAGGAATAATTTCTATTTATCAACTGAAAGGAAAGGAATCCATGTGGTGGGAACAAATGGTGAAAGTGAAACACATAAGGGATAAGAATGCTACATGGAAGGAATTCAAGAAGCATTTTGAGAAGAAATACCTGACCAAGAGGTATTATGACAAAAAGATGAAAGAGTTATTTGAACTCAAACTTGGAAACATGAGCATTGATGAGTATGAAAGGATATTTTTAGAACCGTTGAAGTATGTCTCCTTCATCAAGTATGAGACAGTTAAGATCCAAAGATACATGAGTGGGCTGCCATCTTTCATCAATGACAAGATTCAATATGATGACCCAAAGACTTTGGAGGAAACCATAATAAGATCCAAGTTATTATATGATCAACATAACAAAAAGCCTACTTTCCAAAGAACTCTGGAAGACATGAAGAAGTTTAAGAGAGAACAGAGGCAGAAGGGGAACAAGCCACCATTTTTCAGAAATAGTCCTCAAGGACAACCATCTTTTAGAGATCACAGAATGGTTGAGGTAGGAAAGTCCAAGGAAGACACCCATTCAAAGTTGGGGTTGTAAAGGAGACCACAAGTATAGATATTTTCCTCACAAAAGTGACAAAGTGAGAGTTGTCCATAATGTACAACAAACTGAAACAGTGGAGGACATGGGCATAAGTGTTCCAAGGATCTATGCAACCCTGGACAACAAGCAAGATGAGTTTCAATAACACATGTTTGAAGTACAAGGTATGATCAATAACCATGCCTTTACTATTTTGATAGATTCGGGAGCTAGTCATAGCTATATATATCCTAAGGTAGTGGAAAGATTGCATTTTCCAAGAAGAAAGCATGGAAAATCTTGGCTATTAAATTGGCTATATGAGCCAAGAGAAAAGTTGTTGAGCTTGTTAAATCATGTCCAATGGACATGAATGGGATAAATACCAAGGCATATTTGAACATCCTGCCCTTGGGTTCATATTTTTGTCTAATTGGTATGGATTGGTTGGAACAACACCATGTTTTCTTAGACTATCATAAAAAGGAATTTACTTGCCAGAATGAGGAAGGGAGCCCAAGAACAGTCCAAGGAATTCCCAATGTAGTTATTGTTTGAGAGATCTTAGCAATGCAACTGAAGAAGTGTTATAGGAAGGGCTACCAAATATTTGTAGCCCATATGGAGGAAGCACCTAATGATAGGGTGCCAAATATGGAGGATCACTCAATCCTGAAATATTTTGAGGATGTGTTTAAGGAGAGACCAAGAGTACCCCCAAAGAGAGATATTGATTTCTCTATAAATTTGATGCTTGGAGCAACTCCAGTATCTAAGACTCCCTACATAATGAGTACACCAGAGCTGAAGGAACTGCAAATGTAGCTTGAATAAATTTTGAAGAAGGTGTATATACACCCAAGTGTGTCACCTTGGGGTTCCCCAGTCTTATTTTTGAAGAAGAAATATGGGACATTGAGGTTGTGCATCGACTTCAGACAATTAAACAAGGTAACTATAAATAACAAGTATCCTTTGCCAAGGATCGATGATCTCTTTGATCAATTAAAGGATGCAGGGATATTCTCAAAGATTTATCTCAGGTCAGGATATCATCAAACAAGGATCATATATGAATACATCAACAAGACCACCTTTAGGAAAAGGTACGGTCATTATGAGTTCACAATGGTGCCATTTGGGTTATCAAATGCACCAACTATTTTCATGTGTGTTATAACCCTAAATTGCACTAGACATGCATGCCTAGAATCAAGCCATCTAACTTGCTATCTTTTCCAAGCCATCACTGAACAAGCTCTTCAAAAAAACCATTGCTTTGAAGCTATACTTGCCCTGCACCATTATTTCCCACGTACACATGCCTGCTGACCCATTACAACTCGCGTACACTCACAGAATATCACAAAAAGTGGAAAATTGCATAGGATACTGGTTTTCGGGCTATTACTTAACCGTTTGACTACTCATAGCTAGTCAACCCAACCATTACTATGCCTTTTGGCCTATAAAATAAGGGGTTGGGGTCCCATTACAGAGGGAAGCACGAGAGAAAAGAAACTCTGCCCAATTTATCAATTCCCCCCTTTGCCCCAATTGCAAAGCCCTTTACCATTTCCCTAAGAGAGAACTGAAGAGGAGAAGAAGACATGGAAGCGGTTGGTGCATGGTGAAGAGGATCCTAGGACTAAGTTCAAGGAGCAGTGTCGGTCTCATGTTGTAACTGACTTTTTGTGAGATTAATATAAAGAAGTACTTTTTCTGTCCCACCAAATGACGTCTTAAACTTATATGATTTGTTTACATTTCTTTTTTATGATGTCTAACCCACTAATCCATATGTAGAATACATGCTTGTAGTTTCTTGTTTGTATTTTGATGAATGCAGGTCAGCCTTGGGAGGAGATTTGCAGTCAGTAAACAACCAAGCGCAAAGGGATCGACACTGGATGCAGAGTTTAAGGTAGGCCTATTGGATCCCTTTCTCTTGTATTTTATGTATGATTATGGGGTAATGTTGGGATAGTGATTAAAAGTAGGAGACTTTAGACAATTTTCTCTGCCTACACTTTAGACCCTTGGTGTAGTTCATAGAGGGGTTTTCCCGCTATAGAAAAATTGGCGACCATACTGGGGAAGCCTCTAGGGTCTTTGGGGATATTTCTTTTTGGGTGCTTTGAATCAATTTATTTACTATTTTCTGAGTTTCTGTGAGCTTCTGTGTCTTTAAGGGATGATGGTCTTCTATACCAGTACTCCCTGCCTATGCTGGACTGTTGTTTTTTCATTTTTTTGAGGAGTTACAAAAGTGTACGTGGCTTGTAGTGGGCCTGCACACGTGCATACATACCCTATCCTTGGACAACTCACGTAAATATGCTGGCCGTTGAAGAGTCAGTAGCATGCCTGTTGGGAAAATTTTTGTAAAAAGAAGAGGCAATCATTCTCTTCCTTGTCATGAGTCACACTCCTCAGGGGTTTTCTTGATCTAGTACTGGTCTCTATTATAACAGTCTGTAGCCTAGGTATGACTTCAATTTAGCTTTCTTTTGACCAAATATTTCTTATGTTTTCTTTAATAGGGTTTTTAGACAAGTTGGTGAGTCTTCTTTGATTTGCCTGCTTGGTATTGTTAATGACTCCCTACGATTTGCGATTGGGATAGAAGCCATTTCTTGGTCCTCTCTTGTCATCATTTTCCCCTTTTTTTCTTTGAAAGAGAAGAAAATAATTCGTTTTCAAATTTCTTTCTTTGAAGCATAAAACAATAAAAAAAAATCTTTCATTTCTTTGTTTGGTAAAGTAGTTTAGGTTAAGTTGCTTCATTTACCAAGGAAAAAGAAAGTTTTCTTAATTTATTTACTTGAATGCTTAGTACATTAAGTAGCTCGTAGTCATGCGAAATCTTGTTTTGAGTTTTTATTTTCAAAGATCTAAGAAAATTCGTTACGAAAAGTTTGGTGAAAGAGTTTCAATTGGCAGATATTTATTTGTGGAGAAAGAAGTACTTTTGTTTCCAGTGTCATCTTATGCTCTTCTCTTTCATCTCTCAAAAGAACATCATTGGTTTCACTTTCATTCCTTTTTGACTTAAGACAACCGCTAAAATGAGCACCTAATTAAAATTTATTAGACTTTGTGTTTGAAGGGTTCATCAATTTAGTCTAGGCTAGAGCCTTGATTTAGGATTGGAGAGGAAACTCTTCAAGGCTATAAAAACAAACATAAGAGTCTGAGATAGGGAGTGTTTGAAAGTTCAGTATTCGTGAAAGTTATCCGGGACCCCCCTCTAACACAGGGGCTAAACACAAGGTTGCATATGAAAAGGTAGCAAAGATAACCCCTCCAAAGCCAGGACCCCCTCCGTCTTCGAGTAATCCTTCATCCTCGAATGTGTATATGATGAAAGGTAGCGTTGACATAATGACTAGGACATGCGACTACGGAATGCCAAACACCTCTGATAAGGGTAAAGAAGTCGAAAACTCACATATTCCTCTCCAGATTGAGAAGATGTTGGGMRAAACAATGACACGCATCCCAAAAGGTGTGTTCAAGAAAGATTCCCACAACCCAAACACAAGGGCCGCCCAAAACTACTCTGTGGTGGAGCATTTGTCACAAACCCCTTGTGCAATGTCTACTTTSGAATTCCTCCAGAGTTTCCCTTCCTAGAGAAAGGATTTGTTAGCTGCCTTAGGATCTGCTGAGACTTGTAATCTAGGAACGATCATGCTTGATAAGACCAAATTAAAACCTCATCTTCCTTACCACGTAGCATTTCAGATAGTAGTGGCTTCCACCACAAAAAATTTTACTCAGAACATTTTCCACATGGTGTTTGATGAGGGAGCCTCAACATGCATGATGTTTTTGGCGTGTTGGAAGGTCATTGGCCAACCCACTCTTCACCTACTCTTATCACCGCTTTCAACGGTCATTTGTTCTAACCACATGGAATCATCCCCTCTTTTCTCGTGCAATTAGGAGGGAAGACCATGTGCGTCGAAGTTGAAGTGGTCGATGCCTCTCTCAACTACAATCTCTTGTTAGGAAGGACTTAGAACTACACTATGCAAGCAGTGGTCGTGACAGTTTTCTAGGTCTTTTTGTTTCCACACGAGGGCCAGATCGTGACCATTGATCAGTTATCCTTCTCTCGTCATGACCCTTCATTGGGGGTATCCACGGCCCTGATGATTGATAGCCCTCAACCCAACATCGTCAACGTAGGGGTTTGTTTGTGCCCACCTTTGATGGGTACTTTAGATTACCCGCCTCCGACCGACAATGTCCATTACATGCCGGTTGTCCCCAATCATCCTAGGGCTGAAATATTTCAAATCTCATTGTTTCGCACGACTTACTTTAACAATCCGTGGAATCTTCCTTCTCCATAAACCATGATGGAAGGGACAGTTCTGCAACAGAAGTTGCGTACTCTATAGTTCAACAAGCTTCCGCTGACTCGATCTGACTCCTGCACATAAGTTGGATCCAATTCTCAAGCCTACATGGGCTCAAGGTTCCCTTACCGATACTAATTCTTTAGACTTAGTCTTTCCCTCAGACGAGGTGATTATTGAGTTAATGACTAGTCTGGACAGACCCTGGGATGATCTTCATCACAGATCTTACTTCCTCCTAGAGTTAAGAAGAATTGAAGCAGGTGAATTCACTCTGACTATGATTGGAGATAAGGCTTGTCCTATCAACCCTTTGGCTATGCATGATGTTGACATTGGAGGAAATATGAAAAACATTGCTCAAACGATACCTATCAATATCTCCAGAATCCCTAGCGTCATGGAGAATATCTTTGTCAGAGCGAATTGCTCCCCCGAGGAGATTCGAATCTACACAGGTTTATTTAAAGAATTTCGCGACGTGTTTTCCTAGTCTTACGAGGAAATGATAGGCATAGATCCAAGAATTGTCAAACATGAAATCACGACATATCCTAATTCTAATCCAGTTCGACAGAAGCTTCATCTAGTCAATCCTAGGAAAGCAACAACTATTAAGGCTAAAGTAGAGAACTACTCCAAGATGGTTTCATCTACCCCATCCAATTGACTCAATGGGTGTCAAATCCCATTCCAGTAAAAAAAAAACAAGGTACGATTTGCATATGTACATAATTCTGTGATTTGAACAAGGCTTGTCCAAAAGGCAATTTCCCCATGCCATTTATTGACCAGATAGTCGATGAATGCGCAAGTTCTGAAGCCTTTTTTTTCATGGATGGTTTTTCGGGATACAATCAGATACAGATCAAGCACAAAGACCAACACAAAACTACTTTCATCTGTCCCTGGGGTACATTCGCTTATCGGAAGATGCCTTTTGGTTTAAAAAATGATCGAGCTACATTTCAGGTGGTCATGTATTTTTCTTTCCACGACCTCAAACACATAGTCGAGGCTTATCTCGATGATTTAGCGTCATGATATCGCAAGAGAGATAGTCATCCCGCACACCTCTGACTTATCTTTGAGTGATGTCACTACTACCGAATATGCTTGAATCCAAACAAATGATTTGCGTCACATCGGGTCATCTTCTTGGTTTCATAGTTTCAACAACAGGGATCATGGTTGATCCTTTAAAGGTTGAGGCGATAGTTCAGTTGCCTCCCCCATGCACAATCCCTCATCTTCAAAGTTTACAGGGAAAAGAGAACTTCTTACGGTGTTTCATCACAAACTATGCTGAGATCAAAAAGGGTTTCATGCGTTTATTGAAGAAGGACGTTCCTTTCCATTGGGACGAAGCCACTCGACGCTTCTTTGAAGCATTGAAACATGCCCTTACGTCTACCCTTCTTCTTTGGTGACCCAATTATAATAAATATTTCTTATTGTACTTGGCCCCTGTGGAGTCAACCATCGGTATGGTATTGGTTCAAGAGGATGATTTTCTCTCAGAATATGTGATTTATTACTTGAGCTGAGGCTTCGTTGGACCGGAACTCAATTATTCCCACATTGAAAAACTTGCGTTGGCAACAGTTCATGCTGTCCAACGGTTTGGTCATTATATCTTGTTTCGCAAGACCATGGTCATTTCCATTGTGAATCCGTTTCAATACATGTTGACACGACGTGTAATTGGTGGAAATATTAGTAGATGGATAGTTATCCTCTAGGAATTCGACTTGGATTTTGTTTCGGCGAAATCCAAAAAGTTGTTGGTCTTTGTGGAACTCATTTTGGAACTGCCGGTCGAATCAGGTGATGTTATACCTGAAGAGTCGCCTATCAAAGGAGACATATTTCTGATCGTGTCTTAAGACCCTTGGTATGAAGATATACTATTCTATCTCTAGACTTTGAAGTGCCCTACCTCTGCTTCTTGTGATGAGCGTCACCATATACGCCATCAAGACAAAAACTATCTCATACTCAAGGACACTCTGTATCATTGATGTGTAGATTACATCCTTCGCCAGTGTCTCACCCATGAAGAAGCAAAAATCGTGCTTAACGATTGCCACACTAGAGCATGTGACGGTCATTTTTCTGGGTTGGAAACAACCCAAAAGATTCTACAAGCCAATTACTTTTGGCCGACATTGATCAAAGATTGTGTTGAATCGGTCAAGACGTGCCACCGGTGCCAGATCTTCTCTCGAAAGATAAGGGCACACCCCGCTCCCATGTTTCCTGTCATCACAGTTGGTCCCTTCACCAAGTGGGGTATTGATTACGCTACATGCAACCCTCCTTCCGCAAGGGGGCCCCGTTATATCATCGTAGTAGTAGACTACTTCACAAAGTGGGTCAAAGCTATGCCAACGTTTAAATATGATGGAGAGACCACAACTCTCTTTTTGTTTAACCAGATAATAGCAAGGTTTGACATCCTGAGAGAGATTGTCACTAACCATGGCAGTCACTTTCAGAACAAAATGATGTCCGAGTTAACATCAAATCTTGGGTTGCGGAAAGAAAATTCATCACCCTACTACCCACAAGAAAATGGCCAGGTGGAAGCTGTGAATAAATCCCTTAAGACTATCTTACAACTAATGATCGATTCGACCAGGTCAAATTGGCATTTGATGTTATATTCGTCATTATGGGCCTATCGAATGTCTGTTAAGACTGCAACTGATTTCTCACATTTTCAACTTGTTTACGGGCTAGAAGCAGTCTTTCCTATAGAGTGCCAGATGCCCTCTCTAAAGTTGGAAGTACAGTTATTTCTAAACACTTCACCGCTTGAAAAGCCTTTATTATATCTTGAACAGCTCGATGAGCAGCGTCGGGATGCATCCTTGGCTAATGAGGCTCACAAACAAAAATTCAAGTGTCAGTATGATTGGTTCGTCCATCCTCATATTTTCTCTGAAGGCGACCTCGTCCTAGTATATGACCAAGATAAGGACCTCGTAGGGGCAGGCAAGTTCAAACCCATGTGGTTCGGACCTTTCATCATGAAGGAGGTTCTAAAGAAGGGCTATTATCATCTAGTGGACTTCAAGGGACATGCTTTGGTGGAGCCTAGAAATGGGCTCTACCTCAAGAAGTATTACTCATAGGTGGGTTGCCTTGGGTGACTTCTTGTAACATATGTATAGTCCTATACATTCTCTTTTTAGTTTTTGTCCTTCTATTTTATGCATGTGTCATTTTTGATGTCATCTTTTTTACTGTGGTAGATGTCAAGTGAATCAGATGTGTTCGTTGGGTTCGTGGATGGCACTAACTGAAACACTCAGAGACTTTCTTTTGTAGCTTGGGTGATTTTCACACCTCAAGGCTAGTTTCTATCTTCAGGAGGTATCTGTTTAGGTGACGCCACAAACAATGTCGCCAAATACAACGCAGTCCTAGAGTTTCTTTGTGACACTTTCTCACATGGTATGTCTCACCTATGGGTCCACTTAGATGCTCAACTGGTTGTGTCTCAGTTAAATGGGGTTTATCGCATTTACGATCCTACACTACACCAACAGTTCCTTAGGGTACGTCTCTTAGAACAAATATTTGATTACATTATGTATATCCATGTTCCTAGGAGATTGAATCAAATCATAGATACTCTAGCTAATCATGTATTAGATTGGCATATTGCACACATGTAAGAAAAAGCACACACACGCACATGTAAATACATTTGTAAAATAGATGTAATCCATAAGACATAAAAAGATGAAAAATATCCATATATATATCAAAAAATATCGGAGTACATGGGTGGGTGCAAGCACCTCAAAAATATGTCCAGTCAGAGTCATGGGGCTTATACCCTCAAAAATATACAAAAGGTGCTCTCGGCACGTAAGTAGTCTAGGCTAGATAAGGGCAGGGCTTGTTGGACCTGCCCTAGTGAACAACAACATTTTCCAAATGCCGAAAGAGCTGGACCTAGGTCCGTGGCACCCCAACTATGTGAGGTTGCATCGACGATGGTGTTAACGCTCTGTAATTTCTCAGGCTGAGGGAGAAATTGACAGAGGTAACTGTTTCAACCGCTTGGAGTCTTGGATCTAGCCCTCCAAGACTCAGAGAGGGCTCTCTCTGTATGATCTAGCTTGGTTTGGAATAATATATTAGGCTAGTTATGAGGGATTAGAGTTTTTGGTTTTTAAATAGTTGTTTTGGGACATCAAGGAGGGCCATTGGGCAAATGGGGTCTGTGCTTAAATATATGATTCATTCTCAGATATAGACAAATCTCCTACATAGGGAAAGGTAGTGGAAATGCTGGATTGAATTAAGTTTGAATGGTGTCAAATGAGGAAGAAATAGGAGAGGGAAAATCCAAGCAAAGGAGTAGTTAAGAATTCCTAAACTGAGCTTTTAGAAGAGAAAAATAAAGATTAACAAGAACCAGATGCATAGTATTTCTCCAATAAATTTTGCTCTATTAGTTTTCCTTGACCATAAGAATTTGGAAACAAATGAAATGATAATTGGACAAACACTTAACAGAGAAAGGAAACGCCACCAACACCTCGACACAAGAATCCTGTCAACAACTTGTTTATTTCTGATTGATCATTTAAAGATTACAAAAAATCCTCCTGGAAAACCAAAGCCCATGGTCCAGCAAAGGAAAAACACACCTCACAGGTCGAACCCCTCCTTCATATTTTACATGTGCCTATATATTAGAGAAATTCCTCAGCCTTCAAAAGACTCGAGCTCTAATTCCTTTTTCTAATAATAGAAATCAGTTATATAGAATGATACATGTAACCACTAAACTACCTAATTCCTAGGAATTGACTTAACAAAAAAAATGATTTGAAAACTGGAAATGCCCCTTGAACACCTCGAATGCTAGAGGTTGTTAGAATCTGCTGCCAACTGGAAAATTGGTGCTCTGGAATGCTAGAGGTTGTTAGAATTTGTTGCCAGCTGGAGAAACTGTGTTTTACAAATGTATATATAGGTAAAGATATTCTTCAGCCCTAAAGGCTTGAGTTCTTATTCTGCTCCCTCAAAATAGAAAAACGTTACAAGGATGGACAAATGTACAAACAAGCTACCATATATAAAGGAAATACTTGCCAGAAACATAAATGCAAATCTAAAAAAAAAACTTTGTCTTGAAAGTCTCAGATGCTGAAAATACTGCCAGCTCTCTTCTACTTAGATTTGGAGTCAAGGAGCCACCTGTGTTTCTGCTATGAAAGTAGATAAAATCAAACTTTATCCTCTGCTGATATCAAGCCCAAAAATCTGCCTTTTAATCTTGATGTTGATTACATGCCCTACCATATGTTTTTATAAATTCAAGCTACCAGTTGTATGCTCGAGAATGCTGATTTTATGCCCTGAGATCTACTGCTGTCTTTGACCAATCATTCATTGTTGCCATTTGCCCTGTTTTGGTATTTTAATTGCCAGCAATGCTTTGGAATTGTCTATTCATTACTCAACTAACATGTTTACTTTGACATTAAGCTGATATTTCCATATCGATCCCTTTGAAGATGTGCCAACTTGTCAAAATCTA
The DNA here is from genome assembly GCA_032191745.1 of Picea mariana. NCBI lineage: Eukaryota > Viridiplantae > Streptophyta > Pinopsida > Pinales > Pinaceae > Picea > Picea mariana. Next base: position 190,584 of record JASDQU010100568.1, read on the forward strand.
TGCAAGGTGGAATGATCTTAGCGATCTTTGGCTTCTTAACCAGTCTATTGGAAATAGAACCTTCCTTCAATATACCCAAGGAGGCATCCAGTCTCATATGTTTGAGAAGCTAAGTAAGACAGAGCAGTCACAATGTCACCAATAAGAGAACGAGTAGCAGCTAGTTCTTGGAAGCACATTTGCAGTAACAACAACAACAAGAGCTTGATACAAGCCACGCATTGGGTAACGACCTTGTAGCAAAGGGTCAGTTATTTTTAGGAAACTTCCTTGAACATGGGTTGTACCCAAACCACAAGATTGTGCTCTCCACCATTGTTAGATTCATCAATGGCCTTTCTTCCTGTCATGGCATAATCTGGAGCACAATAACCACATGCTCCCATTACTCTCGTAGGGACATGCTTCTTATCTCCAACTGGACCAAGTATGGTGAGACCGAAATCAGATAACTTTGGATGAAACCCCTCATCAATAACTGGTGGATTTGCAAATCAATGTGTGATAACTTGCTTTGACACCTAGAAACCCATCTTGACACTTTCATTTGGCTATTTGGAAGACATTTGGATCTTAGGTTTTTGGTTTGGTATCGCACTTGGTGTTCAACCAATGTTATCGTGCATGCTGTCACTATATTCTGTCAATGCTTTGCACAAGCGCTAACACTTGTACACCAGAAATCTATGGTCATCTTCATCCTTCAACGCCCTTGATTTCAACAAGAGAAAATGGCCACTTGGCTATTCGGCATCTTATTGAGCTTTCTCTTGGGCACTTTGCGTAGTTTGACAAACTAAATTTGACCTCTGCTCATCCTCTGTTTAACACTTGGATTTATTCTTTAACAATATGGTGATTAGATTCTTCCACACAAACCCCTTACTTGGCGAATTATGGTGTTCACCATAAAGACTATGGCATGTACTCCCGTGGGCTTCTCCCTTATGACTTGGTCTGATCCTTGGTGTTTGGGTGCTAGTCTTTGTATTGTGATGTGTGTTGATATGTAGATGCCCGATAGCTTGTGGATATGGAGATTGGCTCCTGGCTAATGTTGAGATTTTGATTAAAATTTTAATATAACCTTGTGCCCTATAACAGACCCGAGAGTCACTTTGGCTCTAAAAATGGACCAAAAGTTGAATGTGGAACCAAGACTTGGCTACCCAAAACCAAATTAAAAAATGCAGAGTTTTTGCCCACACAAAAACCTGAGAGATCAGTGATGGAGATCATTTATATGTGACACCTTTGGAGAGGTACCGAGAACCTTTAGTCAACTTTGGATTTTCACTATGCGCCATGAGGAAACTGCATTTTGCCCAAAATAAATATCAGTTAGAATACTGATTTCCCTATAAATTATAGGGTCCTAACATAGGCTCCACCTGGGGAAGATAGCTCCAAAGGAGATGTCTAGAACCGCTGAATTATGGGAATTTGATAGTTAGTGCCTTATTCATTGGGCAATGGAGTCCAATTTATGAATTGAAAATTGAAAATTAAAATGAGAACTAATGACTGAAACTTTGTGCTGCAAGTTTTAAAACTGCGAATTCTATACATCGGAGATCTGATGGTTGAATTGCAATCTAAAAAATGTTGAACTGAAGAAATACTTGGAAAATGATCAAAGTACTGAGCTTATTTGCACACATCTACCTACCCTACTTTGCTAACAGTTACTGCTCAATCAGGTAATGAAAAAGTGCCAATGAAGCCAACCCAGCAGTTGATCCCATGATTGGGCTTCCTCATCATGCTTGATGAAAATCAAAACTGAAATATGTAATGGCAACTGGTGATGGCTCAGGTCCTTGCAGAAAAAACATGATTGAACATTTATACTGAAGAGGAGCTCCATATAATTTGCAACCGGGTCAATAAATATATGATCTATTTGTTGATTCTCCAGGTATTCATTTAGAATTTTAACATGGATGAGTTTTCCATTTGTATCCTTGATATTAGACCATGATTGCAACTGTTCAATTTCAGACTTATGCTTGCAAACAAAACATTCAGCAATCGGAAAATTGAAAGACAATACAATCTCTTTTGGTTTTGGAGATGTAAGATTCTCATAAAACTATTTTGGATGTTGGAAACTGTAGGACTGAATCTAAGTATTCAAGAGCTCAATATCCTTTTCAAGTGTTTCAGTAAACAACTCGAGAACACAAATTTTAACTTCGGGAGAAAATTTTCTCGATTTCCAACAGTGAAACACAACGGTTAACAAAACTTCATCAATTTGAAAATTTGCTAACTCATCCCTAAATTCTTTTATAGCTTCACAAGATATAGGATTTGCCACATACCCTGTCATCTTGAATCATCATCAATGTTCTAAAATTTGGATCCATTTGGCAGTGAATTCACTCGCGAACTTTGAAGCTCGGGATCTTGAACAATGGAGTCGCCAGGTGAATGGTACAGCCTTCTTGTGTTTGGCTTCTGTTCACCGTCAGAAGTCAAATCTGAACTTGAAGTGCACTTCTGGAGAATGATCCCCAGTGGAGTCGCCAAAATGTTAATGCTTTATAATTTCTCAGGCCGAGGGAGAAATTGATAGAGGTAACTATTTCAATTGCTTGGAGTATTGGATCTAGCTTTAAGCACAGACCCCATTTGCCCAATGGCCCTCCTTGCTATCCCAAAACAAGTATTTAAAAACCAAAAACCCCGATCCCTCATAACAAGCCTAATATCCTATTCCAAACCAAGCTAGATCATACAGAGAGAGCCCTCTCTAAGTCTTGGAGGGCTAGATCCAAGACTCCAAGCGATTGAAACAATTACCTTTGTCAATTTCTCCCTTAGCCTGAGCAATTATAGAGCGTTAACAGGTGGGAGATCCTCGATCTCCGCCATAGGGACTGTACAAGTGAGTGTGGTAAGGTTCCGCTCTACCTGTCTCAATACTTTCTCAGCCTCTCTAGCTAGAGGCCCCCTTGCTATTGCTACTAGTCTGGCAGCTCCAGCTGGTCCTGCCTCTGGTCGAGGATGTCATCTAGTCCTCAAAAAGTCTATTGGACACATTGGTCCCACATCTGTACATAACAGATACATAAGTGTTAGATACTCTGGTATACAAAAAAAAAATGATATATATAAAAAGACATAAAAAATTAAATAACTTTGAAAATAAAACTTACCCATCTCTCCTCGCTCCACTCCGAGAGGTACTGGCATGTGATGATCTCTAAAAAAATTGATCCCGACATAGGGGTAGTCCTCTATTGCCGGAATCTGCCGTGACCACCAGTCAAATTTTTTTTCATCAAAGGCCTCGATGGTCCTCCCTCCCCCCTGTCGCAGCAACAATGTCGCCCATCTACATAGCGCTGGGAGAGAGGCCTCATGCCCTCATATAGTCACTCGAGGACTCAGACTAGGTACCCTCTTGAAGAAAAAGGAGCACAAAACGGTCCCAAACCTGAAGTTTCAGTGCTCTTGTATCCAACACTCTGTCAGTTGTCTCTTCATGCAATCCAACACGTTGGTACTCCAGTCAAAAATCCATGCATTTAAGCACTGTACCACACAATGAATTTGTGCCCGTGAAGCCTGATGTAAAGTTGTGGATCCAGTGATCCACCCAATAAGTAGAACTATCACTTTGAGTGATAGGTTGCTGATCTTATGTATAGGCACCTGAGAATCTACTTTCTCAGTACCAACCTCGCAATGGAGTCCAATCAACTCCTCAATGTTGTGAGTCCCGGGGGGAAAAGTGCGCAAGTTGACTGGATCCCCTCTCCTCGAGAGACCAATCAAAAAGTAAATGTCCTCAATCATTGGATTCAATGACTGCCCCTTGAGCATGAATGCCTCTGCGTTAGGATGCCAGTAATCTATCAATGCATTTAGCAACCTGGGTTGTGCCCTCATAAATAGACACTAGAAGAACTTTAATAACCCACATTGTGACAAAACAACAATAGCAGCAGGGTCCTTGGAGACCAAAAAATCAATGTCCTCATGGTCCCTCTCTCTCCAATGCACATACATCCCACAAAAACAAATCAATGGAGAGTTAACCCTTGCGTTTTCAATTTTTCCCACTCATCGAAGGGTGTATGCGGGCTGTCTTGAGGACAGTTGCATGTGCACACATGTAGTTCATCTTCTGCCCGCATGTACATGCAGTTTGTGCTTGGAAAACCCACGTACACGCATGGTCGACCTCTTTAAAGGTCAGTGCCCCCCCAAAACACAAAAACAAATGCAAAAAGGAAATATGGAAATGCAAGAGAGGTTAGTATGTACTTACTTGGTCCAAACAGAAGTTTGTTTCGTCCATCGAAGCTCCTGTAATCAACTATTTCGGAAAAGGGGTGTTTTTTGACTTTTGGTCAATTCTCAATTTATAATGATGATAATGAGCTGCCAACTTTCTATTTATAGACTTTTTGGCCCCTTTTTGTCATTTGTTTTGGACCCTTTTGTCATTTTTTCTAGCATGAAAATCATTTACTATGGTTCTTGAGTTTCTCGGGGGATGATTACGATATGTGTTACTTTAGGTATTTGGGAAGTTTTTTTGAGAGTTGGGTCAGTTTTAAACGTCTTTTGGTAAAAATTTGTTTTCCAACTTTGTGCATGAAAGATAGGATTCCACCTCCACTTGTTGCACCTCGTTTCCTTTTTCGCTTTTCCATAGGACTGATCCCACTTAATTGTGACACAGAACCCTCACTCTTTCTCTAGAAGTGTCATAATTTAGTGGTAGATCCTACCTTCACATGGATTCCCTAGGTAGATCCTGGTTTCATTTTGGTGTCCATGCTGTCACTAATGACTATAGGCTCAGGAGTCCTTAGTAGTTTTTCCTGATTACAAGTTTGAGCCTCATTTACATGATTCATTATCACTCTTTACCTCACCCTTGGGACTCCCAAAACACAAACAGGTCTTCTTTTAAGCCCTTTTTCATACCCTCTAAACATGAAAATATTGTCGATCGATCTTGTTTCCCTTCACGCTTGCTAAAATGAAATTTGAAGGCACGTCTGTCCAACGGTAGTTTACCCCTTTTTTGGTCCGGATGGTCAAAATTACGGACAAAGGTATACTCTAGGAGCCTCGGTTCTCTATAAGAGTATTCTCAGGTATAGATTTAACCCTTTTTCATGCCTGAGGGACTAAACTTACGAAAAAGGAATCCCCATAGAGTCCATAGTTAAGCTATTGTCAGACTCCCTAAAATTGAAAAGATGGCCAAGTGACCTTGTTTCTTCACACTTGTTAAATTGGTCCAGAAGAACACCCCTTATGGAATCCATAGTTAAGCTCTTTTCAGACTCCTTAAATATGAAAAGATTGCCGAGTGCTAGTTTATCCCTTTTTCGAGACGACTAGACTACCTTCAAAAAAGGTACCCCCGTGGAGTCTCCTTTTACATTTTTTTAGACTCCCTAAAAATGAAAAATTGTTGAGCTTACCTTCTCCGGGCTTGTTAATATTACATTGAAGGATGTTATCATTGTGTCTTATTAATCACATTTGCATTCCTATGTCTTTGGCCTAATGCCAGCTCTATGTTGCTCTCAATTGAACCATCTAAAGCATGCCTTATACGCAAGCCTTGTAGCACTTTGCCTCTGCGTCTTGACACCTTGACCCATGGAGGATTTGTTCCAAGTGTCCTTTTCCTGCATATGTCCCCTTTCTCTGAGCATCAATGTGTTCCTTATGCTTGGAACTAGTATGTTTGCGACACTCGATCCTGCTTTGTAACATAGCATTTTTTATTCTTTTTCAAGCTTCCCAAAATTATTGAAAAAGACAAAAAAATCAAATATACCCCAAAAAGAGGAAGGAAAAAGTATTTTCTTTTTGTTGACAACACAATGAGTCACCCTTGGACAAAGCACATCCTTCTGTTTGTTCGTCAAGCTCTAGTATTCGATATGACCTTAGGAAGTTGTTCTCACTACATAGAGTTGTGTCCTCCTCTGTTTGGTTACCCTTCTACACATTTGGAGAGTGCACATTGCCTCTTGCATCATGAAGTTGTGTCAATGCCATGCTCCATGAGTCTCATATTTTATTGTGATTTTGTCCAAGGGAAGTCTTACTAAACTTGAGTCAGCCCTTTTTTAGTTTGTCTCTTGTCCTCATGCTTGACCACCCCAAAATACCAATCAAGTCCTTGTTTAAAATCAATGAAGTTCTATGCCTGATCATCAAGATCCTCTTGTCTGTTCCCGACGAGCCGTCGAAGACCTCTGGGTAGCGAAGTTGTACACTCATATTACACTCTTACCAGAGTTTTGAAGATTTTGAAGTTGTTGCTCGATCTCTGAAGACCTCATCTCCAACCATCAGGCATCATTGGCTTCTTGAAGATGGATACTATACATGTATATCTTTTGATTTTTGAGATATAGATCTGTTGTGTACTTCTCATGGCTACAATTTATATAGTTATATGACATGGATATGTAGTGTATTTTATTGGAATCCATGATTTCATTTCATCCTGAGCATGGGTATGCTCGCCTCGGTGAGACAAATTTTTATTTTTGCAGATGGCACTTCCTGAACTCTGGTCCCTGGGCTCACTCTTATCATACAGTGGTGAATATTTGTAATGTATTTCGACCATCATATGATCTTCTAAACTCACACATTAAGGGGCATCTTTTATAACCCTAAATTGCACTAGACATGCATACCTGGCATCAGGCCATCTAACTTGCTATCTTTTCCAAGCCATCACTGAACAAGCTTTTCAAAAAAACCATTGCTTTGAAGGTGTACATGCCCTGCACCATTACTGCTCGCGTACACATGCCTGCTGAACCATTACAGATCGTGTACACTCACAGAATATCGTGAAAAGTGGAAAATTGCATAGGATACTGGTTTTTAGGTCATTACTTAACCATTTGACTGCCCATAGCCAGTCACCCCAACCGAAACTATCCCTTTTGGCCTATAAAATAAGGGGTTGGGGTCCCATTTTAGAGGGAAGCACGAGAGTAAAGAAACTCTTCCCATTTTATCAATCCCCCCTTTGCCCCAATTGCAAAGCCCTTTACCATTTCCCTAAGAGCAGAAGAAGATGTGGAAGTAGTTAGGGCATGGTGAAGAGGAGCCTAGGACCAAGTTTGAGGAGTAGTATCAGTCTCATGTTGTAAGTGACTTTTTGTGAGATTAATATAAAGAAGTACTTTTTCCGTCCCTCCAAATGACGTCTTAAACTTATATGATTTGTTTACATTTCTTATTTATGAGGTCTAACCCACTAATCCATATGTAGAATGCATGCTTATAGTTTCTTGCTTTTCTTTTGATGAATGCAGGTCAGCCTTGGGAGGATATTTGCAGTCAGGAAACAACCAAGCGCAAAGGGATCAACACCGGATGTAGAGTTTAAGGTAGGCCTACCAGATCCCTCTCTCTTGTCTTTTATGTATGGTTGTGGGGTAATGTTGGGATAGTGGTTAAAATAAGAGACTTTAGATGGTTTTCTCTACCTACACTTTAGACCCTTGGTGTAGTCTGTAGAGGGGTTTTCCCACTATAACAATGTGCTTAATGAATGGTGTTTTCAGGGAATACTTAGAAAATTTTGTCATTGTCTTTTTGGATGACATCCTTGTATATTCCATGTCGGAAGAAGAGCATGAGCATCACTTAAGGATGGTGTTACAAGTGTCAAAAGAGCACTAGTTGTATGCCAAATTGAGCAAGTGCTCATTTTATCAAAACCGAATTCACTATTTGGGGACTATCATATCTGAAGAAGGGATAGAAGTAGACCCTGAAAAGATTGAAGCTATTAAAGGGTGGAAAACACCAAAGAATGTGACAGAAGTTATATCCTTCATGGGTCTATATGGATACTACAAAATATTCATTGCAGGGTTTTCGAGGATTGTTCACCCAATTACTTCTTTGCAAAGGAAGGTGGTGAAGTTTCAATGTACAACTGAATGTGAAAAGAGCTTCCAACAATTGAAGCTATTGTTAACCAGTGCTTCGATTCTTAGAATTACTAATCTGAATGAAGATTTCATGGTTTGTACTGATGCATGCATAGAAGGACTTGGTGGAGTCCTCAGTCAGAATGGTTTTGTGATATGTTTTGAATCCATAAAATTGAAAGAACATGAAAGGCTCTATGCCACTCATGATTTGGAGTTGGAAGCCATAGTACATGCCTTAAATAAGTGGAGGAACTACCTCATGGGAAAGAGGTTTGAGCTAAGGACAAACCATTATGGTCTAAAATATTTGTTTGATCATCCAACTTTGAATGCTATGCAGACTAGATGGTTGGAATTCCTCTGTGAGTATGACCTTGATATCAAGCACACCAAAGGAAAGGAGAACAAAGTGGCTGATGCACTCAATATGAGAGTGCATGAATTTCATGCTACAACCATCATCATGTATCAAAATGATCTTAAAGGCAAAATTTCCGAGGTTGTAAAAATAGATTTGTAGTACATGAATTTAGTAACAAAATTGCAGCAAAGTAAAATGCAACATAAGGTTGAAGATTATGAATTGGGAAATGCTGGAATTCTCTTGTACAAGAACATAATTTATGTACCCAATTCTCATGAATTAAGGAGTGTGATTTTGAAGGAGATCCATAATGTACCTTATGCAGGACACCTAGGATATCATAAAAGAGTTACAATAGTCAAGAGCCAATACTATTGGACATACATGAAGAGGGAGATTGCTGAGTACATTGCTAAATGTTTGGAGTGTTAAAAATTCAAGGCTGAGAATAGACACCCCACTGAGTTGCTGCAGCCATTTCCCATTCCTAAGTGGAAGTGGCAAGTGGTGAAAATGGATTTCATCACCAAATTTCCCAAAACAAGAAAGATTCATGATGTTATCATGGTGGTGGTGGACAAGCTTACCAAAGCTGCTCATTTCATTGCTATGAAGGTTACTCACAAGGAAACCAATGTTGTTGATATTTATATGAGGGAAGTAGCACACTTTCATGGCATACCCAAGACAATTGTGTCTGACAGAGACCCAAAGTTTAAATCAAAGTTATGGAAGGGATTATTCAAAGGGTTCAGAACAAATTTGAACTTCAACACAACCTATCATCCTGAGTCTGATGGGAAAACAGAAAGGGTGAACCAAGTGATATAAGATATGCTAAGAATGTACGTGATGGGAAAACCATCTAAATGGGAAGATGATCTACACTTGGTAGAATTTTCCTAAAACAATGGGTACCAAGCATCACTGAAGATGAGCCCATTTTAGGAACTTTATGGAAGAAAGTGCAACACACCAATAAACTGGGACAACCCAACTGATAGAGTAGTAGTTGGGCCAGAGTTTCTCAGGTAAATGGAAGAGCAGATGTCAAAGATAAAAGAGAATTTAAATACTTCCCAATACATGAAGAAAAACTATGCTAACAAGGGTAGAACTCACAGAGAATTTTAAGTGGGTGATCATGTATTATTGAAGGTGAATGCCAACAAAATTTCCCTGAAGTTGGGAAACTATTCCAAGTTGGTAGCTAGATATTGTGGGTCATTTGAAATCCTAAATAGGATTGAACCAATAGATTACATTCTTTCATTACCTACCTTTATGATTATTCATAATGTATTCCATGTATCATTGCTCAAGAAATATATACTTGATGCTAATGATTTTATTGATTGGAATGTGATTTAGGTGGAGCAAGGAAGCGCTTTTCAAGTGCATCCGGTACGCATTTTGGACCGAAAAATCAAACATCTTCGGAATTGAGCCATAGGGCTTGTAAAGGTCCAATGGACCTCGTACGGTTCTGAGGACACAACTTGGGAGCATGAAGATTCTATGCAGGAAAAATACCTGCATCTTTTTGAAGATTTTGGAAATCTTGTTGATATTATGTAAGTAAGATGCATTGAGGACAATGCATAAATAAGGGGAAGAGAATTGTAATACCCCAAGGCCGAGCCCTTGCTGAATTGTAATGATGTTTATAGGTTGGTGAGCTAAGTGTTTATAAGCTGAGAGGATTATGTGTTTATTAGGTCAGAGAGCCTAGATGTTGAAGGCCAAGGAGCCTGATTTTGTATATGTAAATATTCACATCATTAATATACCAAGAAGAAAGAGTTATGGGGGACTAAGCTCCATTGGGTAGGGAAAGGGATGGGTATGAGAGGATAGGAAAAAGGGATAATCTAGAGGGCTTATTTCCAAGGGAATATTATAATATACTTTCCTAAAAGACTAAGGTTTAGGGAAATAACCCATGTTATCCTAAGTTCCTTTATGGAGAGGAACATACTCCAAGTGGAGAGGAATGAGCTCCCAAGAGAGCCATGTGTCACCTAGGCACATGAAGTTTTATGGGGGAAAATATGTCATTGTGGGGGTTCGCTTGCCATTCTTTCCATCCTTCCCATGCACGCACGCAGTCACGAGCTGAGCCATTTCCTCCATCGTTGACCTCTACAACCTCTGAAATATGCAAACCCATGAAGCTAACCCGTTTATTAGTGAGGCGCAACATGAATAAATAGCATTTGAGCCATATCACGCCCTAGCCATTTCGTTGTTGCTTGCTGTCATTACCAGAACCCATACTTGATTTTTCTACTGTGGTTACCTGTTTGACTTAGGAGCTTGATAGAAGAAGCAGGTTGTCAGGTGTGTGGTGTTGAAGAGGTGGGTTGCCAGGCCTGTGTATTGAAGAAACAGGTTGTCATGCCTGTGAGCAACTTTCTCCAAGTGAGAGAGATTGTTGGGGAAGTGATTTTTCCTGGAGGGAGTCCAACAACAACTACAAAGCTCTAATAATTCATGATTTGACCTGTTGTTGAATCCCTGGAAGGGAAGTGGAGTAGCCGATGGAATATGGAACAATGAAGGTGCAGACATGTGAGGAATGAGAGTCTGTGAGCAGTGGGTATAAGTATGCTCTTGGGAGGGAATCCTTCCTATTGTACTGTGTGAATTTTTGTAGTCTAAGCCTAGCTTAGGAATCCCTTTCCCTAGTGGAGTTTAGTCGTAGCTCTAGGGTGACCCACTGCTAAGAGTGATGATCAATGTGGTATAAGGCTAGGAGGTTCATGGAAGGTCTGCACGTATTTGGTGATCTTCTCATAAAAATATAAGTACCATTTATATATTAATTTGCATTTTGTGTATCTTGTACATGTATTTATATTTATAAGAGTTGCATGTGTTGCTGCATGTATGATTTATGTGATTTCCGCATTAATTTTTGTATTAGTAGAATTCATATTAGGTGTTTAATTTTATATGTATGATGTTCCACAAAGAACTTTGTCTTCCATAGCCTAGCATGTCTATGCCTGGGTATGGACAGTTTGATTATTAGAACAAAGTGAGAAGTTTTGTTTTGTATTTCTTTGAAGTGGCATTGCCCAGCAGAAGGATGGGGGTGTTACAAATTGGTATCAGAGCTTGAACATAGCAGTTTGGTTTTGAAGTAGTGTGTCCCCGACTAGGCGGCCTGGGGACATTACATTTCCAATCCCAACTTTCCATGACTACTTTGGGCATGAGGTTATGTGATGCCCCAGAATCAAGCATACAATTGTGCAACATTTTTTCATGGGTATTCAATGTCATATAGAAAGGTGTAACAAATTCTCTTTTGGGCCCTCCTTTTTTGAAGATTGTAAAGTTTTATGGAATTAATCAAGTTTTGAAGAATAATAGAGGACGTCAACAAGAAATATAAGTGGCATAAAAATAACTGCCAACATAGTAGTAGTGAATACAAATCAATCGCCATCTAGAGGAAGAAGTGGAAATGTTTAAGAAGCTTCGAGCACAGGAAAAGACAAATCAAGAAAGAAACATAAACAAAATCAAGAAACCATAGAAGTGGATTAAATAAACAACCAAGGGAATGCTATAAATTGGGGAAAATGTAACGAGAAAGGGTTACTTATCACTTGCTAATTGTTAATGGTTAGTAGTTAATGTATGATTCTTGCTATTTTGGTTGCATAGATGCTATTGTTTCTATTATGGCCAAGATAATTCTAGCTCTATTGTATAAGTCTCGATATGAAGGAACCTCACAATGTACACCATTATATGATACGATAATATACAATAGATTATTTGGGCATACAAAATTTTGTTATGACATGGATGAATGCATGATATTTCTTCTGCATAAATTATACTGTTTTGTGTAGCTTCTAGTTGCAATATAATTTAACACTTGTATTTATGTTGCGAAACATGGATTACCAGATGCATAACTTGGTTTAGACTTCTAATGATATAATATTCCACATTTAAGCATGAATCTATCTTGTATTGCACTAGATTTGATGGTGTGTCCTCGTTATGTCACTTTATTACACACAAGTCTTGGTAGCGCTTCGAGTGAGACTTCCTTCCCTTGCGGAAGGTTAAATATGAAAACATTACTAGACTACAATGACATCTTTGTTGCTAACCTTTGAGAACACCGGTCTCCAATTTTTCTCCAACAAATGGTTCCATTGTCAAGACCTGTCTTCTAAGTGAGTTTTCAGAGGATGCATCATCACTTTTTTAAATGTGATATTATGAATTGGTGGGAAAGAATGTGTGATGAGTTCATATTTCAAGAAACTTAGTTACAAAATAAAAGTTTGCGGGTTGTGAAGGACGTTGTTTTCTATTCTGACCCTGAAATAGATTAATACAAAATCTTCTAGATCCAATTCCTGGAAGAGGCTTATCAGTGGCTTGACAGGTTGCAAGAAGTGCTAGAATTTAAATATCATGTCAAGAAAAAAATTAATTGGACTATTGAGGACTAACCACTCTGCACAAGTTGGACCACCAAATTTATCCAGCCATAGACTTCTGGGTCTAAACTACCCTATAAGGATACATCATTGAATTTTCCGCAAAGAACCACTAGCATTTCTCAAATGTAGAAGCAATATTCTACGAGGGAGGCCGAGGAAGATTACTATGAGAAATCCCACTATGGTTGAATATATTGCTGGTGGAAGAGGGAATACTACCAGTTTCTTCAGTGGAAATGGTAGTGTAAAACCCTTTGTGCATGAGGGTGGGTGATTTGTGCAAGAGTCCATGAGTTAGGATACCAAATTTCTTGATGTATGGGGGGTCATCATGAGAAGAGTGCCAAAGACAAGCAGGCTTAGAAAAGGGCTGCATTGATTGAGAAGAGGTGGTGAGAACAAATGAGAAAGTTGATGAAGAGGCCTAATTAGTCATAGAAGGTGATCAGCCTCAAGAAGAGTCATAAACGAGAGTTAGAAAAGTTGAAATATTTGCAGACACGTGGGAGGATGGCTAGCTAACGGTTGAAATATATGTTTGGAGAGAAAGGTAAGAGTTCTTGTAACGTACCCAACTATCCCAGGGCCAAGGAATGCTACCAAAAATCTCTAATCTATTCAAACTCTGATATACATACATACATACATACATACATACACACACACACACACACACACACACACACACACACACACACACACACACACACACACACATATATATATATAATGAAAATTTAATAGATATAAACATTCTTCTCATACACAGAATCATGCAGAAGTGACAATAAACAGATACATGCAATAAACACAGGTAATTATGATAAACTTCAAACAGGTACTTAACACAACATGTAAAATTAACATAGAATTGGTACTTACTTTTTTATGAAATCCACCAACTACATGCAGACCTTCCACGAACCTCCCATCATTAGACCACACTACTCCAAGCTATAAACAGTGAATCATGCCCAAGGTGGGACTAAAATCCACCCAGGGTAAAGAAAATCTTAGGCTAGGCTGAGATTACAAAAAGCTACAGAATGGAACATGAAGGATTCCCTTCAAGGAGCCTACTTACGCCCACCACTCACGGACTCTTATTCCCCACATGCTTGTCCCACCATGAGAATATACACCTTCATTGTTCCACAGTTCATCGACTTCTCCACTTATCTTCTAGGGCTTTAGCAACATGCCGTATCAAGAATTCTCAGAGCTCTGTAGTTGTTGCTGGATTCCTTCCAGGAGAAATCAGTTCCCCAACAATCTCTCTCACCTGGAGATATTTTCTCACATGCTTGACAACCTACTTCATCAATCCATGGGTCTGAAAACCCGCCTCTTCAAAACCAAAATCCTGCAAGCCTTCTTCTTCTATCCAACTCCTAAGTCAAATAGGCAACCATAGTAGCAAAATTGGGTAAGGCAGGGTACATTCTCAACAAAAATACCAGTGCACACAAATTGCATAGGTTCATGATGGAAGAGGGTTCAACAATGGTGGAAAATGGTTGACTGCGTTCCTTATCAGTGCGTGAGTGAATGGGGAGCATGGTAATAATGGTGAGCGAACCCTCACAATGATGGATTTTCCCACATAAATTTGCATGTGCCTAGGTTGACACTTGGCTCTCTTGGGATCTCGTTCCTCTCCACTTGGAGTTCATTCATTTCTCCAAAGGAACTTGGGATAACATGATTTATTTTCCAAACCTTAGTATTTTAGGAAAATACATTATAATATTCCCTTGTGTTAAGCCCTCAAGCTTAGCCCCTTTTCCATAGCCTCTTAGTCCATTCCCTTTCCCTTCCCAGTGGAGATTAGTCCCCCATAACTCTTTCTTCGTGGTTGGTCTACACACAATGATGTAATTATATTAATGATGTGAGTATTTATATATACAAAATTAGGCTCCCTGGCCTTCAACATCTAGGCTCTCTGGCCTAATAAACACATAAACCTCCCAACTTATAAACACTTGGATCACCAGCCTATAAAAATCATTACAATTTAATAGGGGCTCGACCTTAGGGTATCACAATCCCCTCCCCTTATTTATGCATTGTTCTCAGTGCATCATATTTACATATTACAACAATATTTTCAAAAATCTTTAAAAGGATGAGGGTATTCTACCCACATAACATCTTCATTCTCCCAAGTTATGTCCTCAGGACCGTACCAGGTCCATTGTACCTTTACAAGACCTATGGATTGATTCCTGAGCTGTTTGATTTTACGGTCGAGAATGCGTACCATATGCACTTGAAAAGTGCTTTCTTGCACCACCTGAATCACATTCCAATCAATAACATGATTAGCATCAGGTATATATTTCTTAAGCAATGATACATGGAATCCATTATGCATATACATAGATGCAGGAAATGCAATCATATAATCTACTGGTCCAATCCTCTCTTTGATTTCAAATCACCCACAATATCTGGCTGCCAACTTGGAATAGTTTCCCAACTTCAAGGAACTTCTGTTGGCCTTGACCTTCAAGAAAACATGATCACCCACTTTAAATTCCATGTGAGTTTTGCTCTTGTTAGAATAAATTTTCTCCATGTCTTGGGAAACCTTTAAATTCTGTTTATCTTCAATATTTTCTCTTCCATTTCTCTGAGCAACTATGGACCAATCACTTCTCTATAAAATGGTTTGTCCCAACTTATTGGTGTGTTGCTCTTTATTCCATAAAGTGCCTCAAATGGGCTCAGGTTCTGTGATGCTTGGTACCCATCATTGTGGGAAAATTATACCAAGTGTAGATAATCTTCTCATTTAGATGGTTTGTCCATCACATACATCCTTAGCATATCCTCTATCACTTGGTTGACCCTTTTTGTTTTCCTATTAGACTTGGGATGATAAGCTGTGATGAAGTTCAGATTTGTTCCATACCTTTTGAATAATCCTTTCTAGAACTTTGAGGTAAAATTTGGGTCTCTGTCAGACACAATTGTCTTGGGTATGCCATGCAAGCGTGCTACTTCCCTCATATAAATATCAACAACATTGGTTTCCTTGTGAGTAACCTTCATAGGAATGAAATGGGCAGCTTTGGTAAGCTTTTCCACCACCACCATGATAACATCATGCTCCTTGCTTGTTCTGGGAAATTTGGTGATGAAATCCATTGTCACTACTTCCCACTTCCACTCAGAAATGGGAAACAGTTGCAACAACCCAGCTGGGTGTATATGCTCAACCTTGACCTTTTGACACTCCAAACATTTAGCAATGTATTCAACAATATCCCTTTTCATGTCTGGCCAATAATATTGGCTCTTGAATGCTAAAACTGTTTTCTGATATCCTCAGTGTCCAACATAAGGTACATTATGTATCTCTTTTAAAATATTACTCCTCAATTCATGAGAATTGGGTACATAAATTTTGTTCTTGTACAAGATAATTCCATTAATTCCCATTTCATAATATTAAACTTTCAACTGCATTTTACCTTGTTGTAATTTTGTTACCAACTCCATGTACTACAAATCTACTTTTGCAACCTTACAAATTCTTCCTTTAAGATCAGTTTGATACATCCTAATGGCCATAGCATGCATATCATGCACACTCCCATTGAGTGTATCAACCACTTTGTTGTCTTTTCGTTTGATATGCTTAATATCGAAGTCATACTCACAAAGGAATTCCAACCATTTTCTCTGCCTAGAATTCAAAGTTGGATGATGAAACAAATATTTCATACCATTATGGTCTGTCCTCAACTCAAAAATCTTTTACATGAGGTAGTTCCTCCACTTCTTCAAGGTGTGCACTATGGTTGCCAACTCCAAATCACGAGTGGCATAGAGCCTTTCATGATCTTTCAATTTTCTGGATTCAAAACATATCAAAAACCCATTTTGACTGAGGACTCCACCAAGTCCTTCTTTGCACACATCTGTGTAAACCACAAAATCTTCATTCGAATCAACAATCCTCAAAGTTGGAGCACTGGTTAATAATTGCTTCAATTGTTGGAAGCCCTTTTCACATTCTGTCGTCCATTGAAACTTCACCCCCTTCCTTTGCAAGGAAGTGATTGGGTGAGAAATTCTCAAAAACCATGCAATGAATCTTCTGTGGTATCCATATAAACCCATGAAGGATCTAACTTTGGTCACATTCTTAGGTTCTTTCCACCCTTTAGTGGCCTCAATATTTTCAGGGTCCATTGCTATCCCTTCTTTGGATATGATATGTCCTAAATAGTGAATCTAGTTCTTATAAAATGAGCACTTTCTCAATTTTGCATACAATTGGTTCTCTCTTAACACTTGTAACACCATCCTCAAGTGATTCTCATGTTCTTCTTCTGACTTGGAATATACAAGGATTTCATCCAAAAAGGAAATGACAAACTTGTTTAAATATTCTTGGAAAACACCATTCATCAAGCACATGAAAACATCTGATGCATTTGATAACCCAAATGACACCACTGTGAATTCGTAATGACCATACCTTGTCATGAAGGAAATACTACTGATGTCTTTGTCTCTGATCCTTACTTGATGATAACCAAATCTAAGATCAATCTTTGAAAATATCCTTGCATCCTTTAACTGATCAAAGAGAACACCAATCATTGGAAAATGATACTTGTTCTTTATAGTCATTTTTTCAATTGTCTGAAGTCAATACAGAACCTCAATGTCCCATCTTTCTTCTTCATGAATAAAACTGGGGCACCCCAAGGTGACATACTTGGGCATATATACCCCTTCTTCAGAAGCTCTTCAAGATGCATTTGCAACTCCTTCAGCTCTGATGTACTCATCTGGTAGGGAGTCTTTGATACTGGAGTTGTTCCATTCATTAAGTTTATAGAGAAATCAATATCTCTCTTTGGGGTTAGTCCTGGTATATCCTCAAACACATCCCCAAAATATTTCAAGACTGTATCCTTATCCTTGGGTGCTTCTTCCATATGAGCTGCAAATATTTGGCAACCCTTCTTGTAGCACTTCTTCAGCTGCATTGTTGAGATCTCTTGGACAACAACTACCCCGAGAATTCCTTGGACTGTTCTTGGGTTCCCTTCCTCACTCAAGCAAGTAAATTCCTTGTTATGACAGTCTAAGACAACATGGTGTTGCTCCAACCAATCCATACCAATTAGATAGTCATACGAACCCAATGGAATGATGTTCAAATATGCCTTGGTACTTATCCCATTCATGTCCATGGGACATGATTTAACCAACTCAACAACTTTTCTCTTGGATTTTGTAGCCAGCTGTACCGACTAAGATTTCCCATGCTTGCTTCTTGCAAATTTCAATCTTCCCACTACCTTAGGATCTATATAGCTATGAACAACTCTTGAATTTATTAAAATAGTAAAGGAATGGTTATTGATCATACCTTCTACTTCAAGCATGTGCGATTGAAACTTTGCTTGCTTGTTGTCTAGGGATGCATAGATCCTTGGTACACTTTGGCCCATGTACTCCATTGTTTTTGCTTGCTGTACATTGTGAAAAACTCTTACTTTGTCACTTTTGTGAGGACAATATCTATACTTATGGTCTCCTTTACAACCCCAACATTGAATGGGTTTCTGCCATGGCCTTTTCCCTCCTACCTCAACCATTCCGTGCTCTCTAAAAGATGGTTGTCCTTGAGGACTGTTTTTGAAAAATGGTGGCTTGTTTCCCTTCTGCCTCAGTTCCCTCTTAAACTTCTTCTTTTCTTCCCAAGCTCTTTGAAAAGTAGGCTTTCCTTTATGCCAATCTTATAAGCACTTGGATCCCCTTATGGTTTCCTCCAAAGTCTCGGGATCATCATATTGGATCTTGTCACTGATGAAATATGGCATCCCACTAAGGTATCTCTGGATCTTAACTGTCTCATCCTTGATGAAGGAGACATACTTCAACAGTTATAAAAATATCCTTTCATATTCATCAATATTCATGCTTCCTAGTTTGATTTCAAAGAACTCTTTCATATTTTTATCATAATACCTCTTGGTCATGTATTTCTTCTCAAAATGCTTCTTGAAGTCCTTCCAAATCACATTTTTCTCTCTGATGTGAAGCACTTGCAAAAGATGATTCCACCACATGGATGCTTTTCCTTTCATCTAATAGATAACAATTCTTCTTTCTGCATGAAAAGAATAATTATGCAGTTGGAAATAGTTTCTCATGCCTAGCAAACATGTCTCAACATATTCATCCTTCTTGTGTTCACCATCAAAAGTAGGAGGTTTGATATTATTTATTTATCCTTTCAATTCATCCACCCTAGACCTCTTATGATGCTTCCTGATAGGTAATGGAATTGATTTGTTGTGTGCTCTCCTATCAGAATGCCTTTGGGAGTGATGGTGATGTCTTCTACCACTCCTTGATCTTCCTTTTCCCTCAAGGGTCTCGTGGCTTCCTGATTTGCTGGAGCCACTCTCCTTATCCAACTTCTTTTCAATTCTGTCCAGGATATTCATTAAGTTCATATTGAAGTCTTCCTTTTGTTCCTTGGCCTTCATAATCCTTTCATTATCATACTTGTGGCTCTGGACATCTGTCTGCAATTTTCTGAGGGTCTCAACAATATTTATGTCTTCCTCCTTTCCTCCTCCATGTCCATTGGAGTTGGTTCCTTCAATACCTAACTGGACATTCATCCCTATGATTTCATATTCTTGGTTGCTGACTATATGAGTGTCATCCATCTCTCTTCACTTTGTGCTAATTATGATCTGACAATTGTTAATTCTGCAAAAATGTGCAAACAACATAACTTTGTCAGGCTAGCTATTCTTAATAATTTCATGAAAACACGAGCCATTCTGATTCATTAATATATATCAGAATTATTTTCTTCTGATTTCCTGAGAAATTGACCGTTCAGATCCAATTTCTGGGTGACAATTATAATTTATTGTTCAATACCTTTCCAATGTCATTTTCCATGCTCAATTCTGCGGTTTGAGGATGAAGTTATGGATACTTGAAAAAATTGTCTTTTCAATGATGCAATCCTATACATGGATTCTTCCAAATCAGATTCAAATTGGCTCTTAGATATGTGTTAGATCCCTTATTTAGGTTTATAGGCCTTCCTTACTTCTTTAGGTGTAGGTCTGTACAATCAATAACCTCGTGGGCTCTTTCTCTAAGCCCTTTCCTGTTCTTAATTTTTTTTTGGGTGCTAGCCCCTTTTCTTTGGCTCCCAAATTCATGTGACCATGGGTTGTGACCAAGGGCTAGGATGATAGACGCTTATCCAAAAATTCAGTTCTTTGCAGCTTCTTTCTTCAGAGAATTTCACACCTTCTTCTCTCATTTCTTTCGAATGCCGAACTGCCGAACCTTTTAACTTTGCGGGGCCCACATAATACTGTTGTAATCATATAAGATGATGACACATAGCCCCCAAATGTCAGACTACTATTTGGTCCAACAAGGTTGAAAAAATTACAATTTTGACTAACACGTGGAATGTCCAGAGGAGGTCCACGTCACCTATGGTGACATCATCATGCCATGTCATAGCCCATGCTTTGACACTTCATAGCTCTGACACTTTAGGCTTCAAAAGTTTTCACAACTCCAAACTTTAAAATCCCTGGGAGCATTGAATTGGCGAACTCGCAAAGGATGGTGGATCAACAGTCCATGACTTCCCAACATCCAATGGTTTAGATTTACTATGAAACTTTGGGTTTTGAGGATTTCCAAAGCACTTCTTCATAGATCTCTTGGAGTAACGAATTACCAGAGATCCTCTCCTTCCTCCACGTGTCATCTCCTGATCAACGGTCGAGATTAACTCGGACCTTTGGGAGTTCTTGATTCAATAAAGAAACAACACAATTCCTCCAGAGTACCAAGTCTCCAAACCTAAGGATCTGGTGCCATGTGGAAGAACACTAGAAGTGGACACCCGGACCAAATTGAGGGGTGACATGTGTCAATTTCTTACTGGAAAAATCAATCTTTTAAAAGAAAAAAAAACCAGTAACATGTGGCACGCATCTTGTGTACCCACATCACACCAGGTGACATCATCAATCCATGTCACTTTGGTGCTTTGTGACTTCGAAACTTTGGGACATCGAAGATCCAAAATTTCTTCCAACAGTTTTCCACTGAACACCGAATGCCCGAACTTCTTAACCTCCCGGGGTCCACATAGTATATTTTTCATCAATCAAGGTGGTGACACTAGCCCCACCATTGAGTGACACATGTCATGTCCCAATCGGTACTAAGGGCCTATCAAAAGTAAAAAAAACAAGTGATATGTGGAAGACTTAGGGTAGGTCCACATCACCCTAGGTGATGTCATCATGCCACATCATATCCGATGCTTTGGGACTTCGAGGATTTCTTATCATCGACACTTTCTAAAAAATGCCGAACTACTAAATTGCAGAACAGGTCCACATAAACCCTTGTGACATCATCATGTCACGTCACTTCGATGAACCATGACTTCGAGGATTTCTTCTCATCGAAACTTTTTTAAAACTGCTGAACTACCGAACTGTTGAATAGGTCCATGTCACCTCGACGTTATGCAATTTTGGCACTTCGAAAGATCTCTTCTCATCTACGCATTTTCAAAACTTCTGAACTTTCAACTACCAAACAAACGCTTCCCATAGCTTTAGGAATTCAACAATTTCTTCACCACACAATCTCCAATGGATTTCCTTGAACACAGAACCGTCGAACCACTTGGGAAATTCAATGGTTCTCCTCCTCTTGAATGATCTACGGTTGAGAGTCATTTCAGTACTTCATATCTTTGACTCCATTCTCAACAAAACCTTAAAATCTCATTGAAGTAATGAAGTCTGAAGGACTTCGATGGTTAAATTCCATGCACCTGATCCAAATCGGACGATTGTGAGGGATATGTCTTCTTTTGAAAAGATACAATGACCCAAATTTAAACTTTGTGGCCCAATACCATGGTTTCTATGGTTTATCAAACTGCTATACCTACTGAGCTTCTGAACAGAGCCAAGGTGTTCCCTCAACGCCCTCCTGACACTTTGTAATTTTAATTCTTTGAAACTTTTTCTTCAAAAATCACTTATACAACCCAATTCAAGATCAGTGTCGAAAACTGGGCTCTAATACCATATTGTAATGTACCCAGCCATCCCAGGGCTGGGGCATGCTACCAAAAATATCTAGTCTGATCAAACCCCGATATACATACACACACACACATATATAGATATGTATATCAGGGTTTGAACAGAGTAGATATTTTTGGTAGCATATATATATATATATATATATAATGCAAATTTAACAGATATAAACATTCCACTCATACACAAATTCATGCAGAAGTGACAGTAAACACATACATGCAATAAACATAGGCAATTCTGATAAACTTCAAACTTGTACTTAACACAACATGTAAAATTAACATAGAATTGGTACTTATCTTTTTATGAAAGCCACCGATTGCATGCAGACCTTCCACGAACCTCCCAACCTTAGACCATGCTACTCCAAGCTATCAGTAATGGGTCACCCCCAAGCTGGACTAAAGTCTACCTAGGGTAAAGGAAATCCTAGGCTAGGCTGAGACTACAGAAAGATGCACAATGCAACAAGAAGGATTCCCTCCAAGGAGCCTACTTATGCCCACCGCTCATAGACTCTGATTCCCCACATGCCTGTCCCACCCAAGGAATATACACCTTCACTGTTCCATATTCCATCAGATTTTCCACTTACCTTCTAGGGCTTCAATAACAAGTCGGATAAGGAATTCTCAGAGCTATGTAGTTTTTGTTGGACTCCCTTCAGGATAAATCACTTCTACAACAATCTCTCTCACCTCGAGAGATTTTTTCATAGGCCTAACAACTTGCTTCTTCAATCCATGGTCTTGACAACCCACCTCTTTAAAACCATAGGCCTGACAACCTGCTTCTTTTGTCCAGCTTTTAAGTCAAACAGGTAACCATAGTAGTAAAATCGGGTAAGGCAGGGTACGGGCTCAAAAAAATTACCAGTGTGCATAAGTTACAGAGATTCATGATGGCAAAGGGTTCAACAATGGAAGAAAATGGTCGACTATGTGCCTTCTCAGTGTGTGAGTGAATGGGGAGCATGGAAAGAATGGTGAGCAAACCCCCACAACAATGGATTTTCCCACATAAATATGCATGCACCTAGGTTGACACTTGGCTCTCTTGGGAGCTCATTCCTCTCCACTTGGAGTTCATTCCTTTCCCCAAAGGAACTTAGAATAATATGGCTTATTTCCTTATTTCTTGACACAAAAGGAAATAAGGATGCAGACAGAAGTGTGGACTATCTAAGATGGAGGGAGTCGATTACATAATTCCAAAACAAGAGCATGCATTCATACCTTGTTGTGGGTGGGAAATCCCCCTAAGGACTAGCATTAAGGGTTCTATAATGCATGCATAAATGACTGTCTAAAGTCTCCTACTTCTTACCATCATCCCATCATAAACCCCATTATTCATCTGTAAATGCAAGGGTAAAATGATCAAGTTACTCTACCTTTGACTTCAGCGTTGGATGTCGATCCTTTAACGTTCGGTTGCTCCTTGACTGCAAGTTTCCTCCCAAAGATGACCTGCATTCACAAACATACAAACAAAGAACTCCAAACATACATCTTATATATGAACCAATGGGTTAGAGATTCCAACAAAATATAATCAATATTGAACATTAAAAAACCTCATATGGCGGAACGGGAAAAGTACTTATTTTTATTAACCTCACAAGAATAACTTACAATAGTGAGATCGACCATTGCTCCTTGAATCTGGTCCTAGGCTCCTCTTCAACTGTGCTCCAAATGCCTTCACATATGCTTCTCTTCACAAAATGGTTGCAAAAGGTTAGGGCAAGGGGAATACACAAACGTGTATTGTTTCTTTACTATTATTTTCCTCCTCCAAATGGGACCCCTACCCCTTCTTTTATAGGCCCTACCCCTTCTTTTATAGGCTGAAAAGAGATAGGTATTTGGTTGAGGTGACTGGATGTAGACGATAAAGTGGTTTTAGGAAACCTACCCAAAAATTTGTATTCCATCTGCAACTTTCTATTTTTCGTGCTTTTGTAGGTATACGCGGGCTGTAGTGGGTCAAATAGCATATACACACGTGAAGTAGTGGAGAAGGGCATGTATGACTTCAAAAAGGGTGTTTTTAAGAAGAGTTGTTCAGTAGTGGCTTGAAAAAAATAGAAAATGAGATGGCCTGATGCCAGGTATGCATGTCTGGTGCAAGTTAGGGTTATAACAGATGCCCCCTAATGTATGAGGGTAGAAGATCATTTGATGGCCGAAATACATTACCAATATTTACCAACATACGAAACAAGTGAGCCTAGAGACTAGAGTTCGGGMGGTGCCATCAACAAAATAACAATTGTCTCATCGAGGCGGGCATACCCATGCTCGGGATGAAATAAAATGATGGATGCCAATCAAATACATTGCAGATCCATGTCATATAATAATATAAAGTGTAGCCGTGAGCAATACACAACAGATCTACATCTCAAAATCAAAAAGACATACATGTATAGTATCCATCTTCCAGAAGATAATAAGGCATGATGGCTAGAGATGAGGCCTTTAGAGCTCGAGAAACAACTTCAAAATCTTCACAACTCGGGTGGGAGTGTAATATGGGTGTACGACTGCACTACCCAAAGGTCTTCGACGGCTTGTCAGGAATGGACTAGCGGATCTTGATGATCAGGCTGAGGGCTTCATTGATTTCAAATAGAGACTTGATTGGACTTTCGAGATGGTCGGGCATGAGGGAAAGAGACAAACTGCAGAGGATCCGACTCAAGCTTGGTAAAAAATTCCCTTGGAAAATAGCACGACAAAAGATGAGACTCAAGCAACATGGTTTTTGACATAATTCTACGATGCAAGAGGCAACACAAACTCTCCAAATGTTTGGAAGAATAACCAAACGGAGGAGGACACAACTCTATGTAGCGAGAACAACTTCCTAAGCATGGATGATTTTAGGGTCTAAATTTCTCTCATGGGCTAATTTTCCATGGTTTTTCCAAAAACGAGATTTGTTATTTTAAAAATGATTTGCCCAAATTCTATAAGATAAAATTATTTTACCTGAAAAATCGCCAAAATTTTATAAAAACTATATAAAATCCTTAGAAATTTGAATATTTTTACAAAAATATTGCCAAACATTTATAGTTGTCATATGAAGGATTAGTAAGATTCACCAAGGTTTCTACATTTTAAAATAAATTTCCATCCTTAAAATCATCCTTGTTCCTAAGTTCAGGTTAAATCCAAAAGCTTGACGAACAAACAAAAGGATGTGCTTTGTCCAAGGGTGACTCATTATGCTTCCAACAAAAAGAAAATATTTTTCCCTTCCTCTTTTTGGGGTATATTTGATTTTTTTTTTGTCTTTTTCAATAATTTTGGAAATCTTGAAGAAGAATAAAAGAATGCTACGTTACAAAGGAGGATCGAGTGTCATAGACATACTAGTTACAAATGCAAGGAACACATGGATTCTAAGAGAAAAAGGATATATGTAGGACAAAGACACTCGAGAGAAATCCTCCCTGCGCCAAGGTGTCAAGATGCAGAGGCAAATTGCTACAGGGATTATGTATAAGGCATGCTTCAGATGGTTCAGTTGAGGGAAACATGGAGCTAACATTAGGCCAAAGACATAGTTATGCAATTGGATTAATGGTAACGTCCTTCGATGTGGTTTTAACGAGCCCAGAGAAGGTAAACTTGATGGTTTTTCATATTTAGAGAGTTTGAAAAAGCGTAAAAGGAGACTCGACTGGGGTACCTTTTTCGAAGGTAGTCTAGTCGGTTCGAAAAAGGGGTAAACTAGAAACGAAAAAATGTCGATTCAAAAACAATTTAACGAGTGTGAAAAAGACAAGATCACTCGACAATCTTTTCATTTTTACAGAGTCTGAAAATAACTTAACTATGGACTTCATCGGAAATGTTCTTCTGGACCATTTTATGAGTGTGAAAGAATAAGGTCACTCGACGATCTTTTCAATTTTAGGGAGTCTGAAAAGAGCTTAACTATGGACTCCGTGGGGGTTCCTTTTTCGTAAATTTAGTCTCTCAGGCCCGAAAAAGGGTTAAAATGATCCCTAAGAATACTCTTCTAGAGAACCGAGGCTCCTAGAGTATACCTTTGTTGGCACAATTGACCATCCAAACGGAAAAAGGGGTAAACTACCACCAGACAGATGTGCCTTCAAATTTCAGTTTAGCGAGCATGAATGTTAACAAGATCGCTCGACAATATTTTCATTTTTAGAGGGTTTGAAAAGGGCTTAAAAGAAGACCCATTGTGTTTTGGGAGTCCTGAGGGTTAGGTCAAGCGAGATAATGAATCATGCAAATGAGGCTCATACTCGTAATCAGGAAAAACTAAAAAGGACTCTCAAGCCTATAGTCATTAGTGACAACACGGACGCCAAAATGCAACTAGGATCTACCTAGGGTGTCCATGTACAGGTAGGCTCTACCACTAAATTACGATACCTCTAGAGAAAAAATAGTGTTTCGTGTCACAATTGGTGGGATCAATCTTATGGAAAAGTGAAAAAAGACAACGAGGTACAACCAGTGGAAGTGGAAACCTATCTTATATGCACAAAGTTGAAAAAATGACTTTCCACCAAAAGACCTTTAAAATGACCCAAATTGCCAAAAAAAATTCCAAATACCCAAAGTAACATTTATTGTAACATCCCCTAATAAACTCTTGAACCGTATTAAATGATTTTTAGATTAGAAAATATGACAAAGGGGTCCAAAAAATGAAAAAAAGTGGCCAAAAAGTCTATAAATAGAAGCTGGTAGCTCATTATCACCATTGCTAATTAAGAAATTGCTAAAAGCCAAAAATACCCCTTTGTGAAAAGAGTTGATTCTGGGAGCCTTAGTGGACGAAACTAACTTCCGCTTGGACACACTAATCCCTCTTGCAATTCAATTCTTTCTTTATGCATTTAATTCTGTTTTTTGGAGGGGCACCAAACTTTAAAAAGGTTGGCCCTACATATACACAGGATGTCTTATGATAGCCCACGTGTGCACGCGTGAAAAAGAAATACTGCACGCATGCACACAGGACTGTCTATATTACAGCCCACATATACCCTCTAATATGTGAAAAAATTTAAAAAATGCAAGAGTTGACCCTCCTGAACTTTGTCTATTACAGGATGTATGTTCACTGGAGAGAGAGAGAGAGAGAGAGAGAGAGAGCATGAGGACATTGATATTTTGGTCGACGACGACCCTGATGCTCTTGTCGTATTGTTGCAATGTGCTTTGTTAAAGTTTTTCCATTGTCCTTTCATTCGGGCACAACCTAGGCTACTGACCGCCTTGGTTGATTATTGGCATCCTAACATAGAGGCCTTCATGCTTGAGGGACAGTCATTGACTCCAACAACCGAGGATATCTACTTTCTGACTGGCCTCTCAAGGAGAGGGGAACCAATCAATTTTCGCACTTTTCACTCTGGGCCTCACAACATAGCGTAGTTTATTGGACTCCATTGTGAAGCCGACAAAGACAAAATGGGCACACAGGTGTCGATAAGTAAGATTTCAAACTTATCATTGAAAGTGATAGTGTTGCTCATTGGGCGGATCACTGGATCTGCGTCTTTGCATCAGGCTTCCCAGGTGCACATGAATTGTGTGGTTCAGTGCTTAAATGCACAAATTTTTGACTGGAGAACCACATTACTGAATTGTATGAAGAGGTAGCTAATAGAGTGCCGAATGTGGAGACACACAAATTTTGGGTTTGGGACTATTCTTTGTGCTTTATTCTTCAAGAGAGTACCTAGTATCAGTCCTAGAGAGATGATACGAGGGCACGGGGCCTCTCACCCTA
This sequence comes from Picea mariana, assembly GCA_032191745.1. Classification (NCBI taxonomy): domain Eukaryota; kingdom Viridiplantae; phylum Streptophyta; class Pinopsida; order Pinales; family Pinaceae; genus Picea; species Picea mariana. The sequence continues at coordinate 218,296 of JASDQU010100568.1, forward strand.
TGCTATTCATATGGGCGGTGCTATTGCCATGACAGGGGGAGGAAGGACTATTGACGCCTTCGACAAAAAGTTGTTTTCTTGGTGGGTGTGACAGATTACAACCATAGAGGACTACCCCTATGTCGAGATAAACTTCTCTATAGATCCTGAGATGCCAGTACCTCCCGGAGAGGAGAAAGGAGAGATGGGTAAGTTTGTTTTTTATTTTATGAAGTTATTTAATTTTTATGTTTTTTTGAATATATGATTTTTTTTGTATACCAGAGTATCTGACACGTATGTCTTTGTTATGTGTAGACATGGGGCCAGTGCGTCCAACATAATTTGTGAGGACAAGGCAGTGTCCTCGACTAGAGGCGGGACCAGCTACAGTCAGTGGACCAACAGTAGCAGGGGGACCTCCAGCCGAGGAGGTTGAGATATTTTTGAGACGGGTAGAGCGGAACCTCACCGCACTTACTTAGGCAGTCCCCATGGCAGAGATCAAGGATCTCCCACCATCCATGCAGACTCACATTGTTGGGGTACCATGGACCTGTGTCCATCTTTTTTGGCATCTATATAACGTCGTTGTTCATTACGATAGAGCCAACAGGCCCCTCCCTTAGCTTAGACTGGACTTCTTATGTGCCGAGGGAACCTTTTGTATATTTTTGAGGGCATAAGCCCCATGAATATTTACTGAACACATATTTTTTGAGGCGCTTTCACCCGCTTATGTACTCTGACACTTTGCGATATATATATGTGTATTTACATCTTTTTTTTGTTTTATGGATTACATTTATTTTCGAAAGTATTTACATGTGTGTGTGTGTTTTTCTTACATGTGTGCAAGATGCCAATCTAATATATGATTAGCTAGAGTATCTATAACTTGATTTAATCTCGTAGGAACACGGATATAGGTAATGTAATAAAAGCTTTGTTCTAAGAGACATACCCTAAGGAACCATCAGTGTAGAGTAGAATCATGGATGTGGTAAACTCCATTTAACTGAGACACAACCAACTGAGCATCTAAATAGACCCGAAGGTTAAAGATACCAAAAGACAAAGCATCATGAAGCAACTCAATAACTACGTTATATTCGGTGACATTGTTTGTGGTGTCACCTAAACAGATACCTCCTGAAGATAGCAACTAGCCTTGAGGTGTGAAAATCACCCAAGCTGTGGAAGCAAGCCTCCGAGTGTGCCAGCTAGCGTCGTCCACGAACCCAACAAACACCTCTGATTTACTTGACATCTTCCATAGTGAAAAAGATAACATAAAAAATGACACGTCCACAAACCAAAAGACAAAACTAAAAAGTAATAGTACAAAGATTATACATATGTTACAAAAATTCACCCAAGGCGACCCACCTATGAGTAATACTTCTTGAGGTAGATCCCATTTCTAGGCTCTGCCAAAAAATTTCCCTCACATTCCACCAGATGATAAGCTCCCTTCTGTGGTACTTCATTTATGATGAAAGGTTCGAACCATATGGGTTTGAACTTGCCTGCCCCCCGGGGGTCCTTATCTTTGTCATATACCAGGACAAGGTCGCCTTCAGAGAAAATCCGAGGATGAATGAACCAATCATACTGACACTTGACTTTTTGTTTGTGAGCCTCGTTAGACAAGGCCACATCATGACACTTCTCATTGAGTTTCTTGAGGTATAGTAAACACTCCTCAAGTGGTGAAGTGTATGGAAATAATTGTACTACGAACTTGAGAGATGGGATCTGGCACTCTATGGGTAAGACTGCTTCCAACCCATAAACGAGTTGAAAAGGTGAGAAACTAGTTGCAGTCTTAATAAACATTTGGTAAGCCCATAATGTCGAGTATAACATCAAATTCCGATTTGACTTGGCTGAATTGATCGTTCGTTGTAGAATGGTCTTAAGAGATTTATTTACATCTTCCACCTGACCATTCACTTTTGGGTAGTAGGGTGATGAATGTTCTTTCCGCAACCCAAGATTTGACGTTAACTCGATCATCATTTTGTTTTGAAAGTGACTTCTATGGTTAGTGACAATCTCTCTCGGGACGCCGAACCTTGCTATTATCTAGTTGAACAAAAAGAGAGTTGTTGTCTCCCCGTCATCTTTGAACATTGGCAGAGCTTTGACCCACTTGGTGAAGTAGTCTACTGCTACGATGATATAGCGGTGCCCCCTTGCTGAAGGGGGGTTTCATGTAGTGTAATCAATCCCCCATTTAGTGAAGGGACCAACAGTAATAACAGGAAACACGGGAGTGGGGTGTGCCCTCATCTTCCGAGAGAAGATATGACACGGGTGTCACTTCTTGACTGATTCAAAACAATCTTTGATTATTGTCGACCAGAAGTAACTGGCTCATAGAATATTTTGGGTTGTTTCCAACCCAGAAAAATGACTGCCACATGCTCCAGTGTGGAAATTGTTAACCACGTTTTCCACTTCTTCATGAGTGAGACATCGGCGAAGATGTAGTATACACCTCGATGATACAAAGTGTCCTCGAGTATGAGATAGTTCTTGGCCTGATGGCATATACGACGATGCTCATCACGAGAACCAGGGGCAGGGAACTTCAAAGTCTGGAGATAGACAAGCAAATCTCCATACCAGGGGTCGGAAGATATGATAAAAAACATGTCTCCTTTGATAGGCGACTCATTAGGTATAACATCACCTATTTCGACTGGAAATTCTGATATGAGTTCCGCAAAGACCATCAACTTTTTGAATTTCGTCGAAACGAAATCCAAATTGAATTCCTAGAGGATAACTATCCATCTATTGATCTTTCCATCGATGACACATCATGTCAACACGTATTGAAATGGATTCACAACGGCTACGATGGTGGTCTTGTGAAACAAGATGTAATGACAGAACCGTTGGAAAGAATGAACTGCTGCCAACGCAAGTTTTTCAATGTGGGAATAATTGAGTTCCGGTTCTGAGAGAAAATCATCCTCCTGAACCAATACCATACTGATGGTCGACTCCACAATGACCAAGTATAATAAGAAATCTTTATTATAATTGGGTGTCCAAAGCAGAGGGGTTGATGTGAGGGCATGTTTCAACGCTGCGAAAGAGCGTTGAGCGACTTCATCCCAATGGAAAGGAACGTGCTTCTTCAATAAACGCATGAAACCCTTTGTGATCTCGGCATAGTTTGCAATGAACTGCCATAAAAAGTTCACTTTTCCTTGCAAACTCTGAAGCTGAGGAATGGTGCGCGGGGGTGGAGAAATTGAACTATTGCCTCTACCTTTAGAGGATCGACCATGATCCCTGTTTTTGAAACTATGAAACTTAGCAGACGACCCGATGTGACGCAAAAACTAAATTTGTTTGGATTCAAGAGGATTCAGTAGTAGCGACATTGTTTAAGGATAAGTTGGAGGTGTGTAGAATGATCAGCTCTCTTGGGAGATCATGACGCTAAATCATTAAGATAAGCCTCGACTATGTGTTTGAGGTCGTGAAAAGAAAAAGACATGGCCTGCTGAAACATAGCTCCAACATTTTTCAGACCAAAAGTCATATTCCGATAAGTGAATGTACCCCACAGAAAAATGAAAGAGGTTTTGTGTTGGTCTTCGGGCTTGATCTATATCTGATTGTATCCCGAACATACATCCATGAAAGAAAAGTCCTCGCAACCTACGCATTCATCGACAATCTGGTCAATAAATGGCATGGGGAAATTATCTTTTGGACAAGACTCTTTCATATCATGGAATTCCGTACACACGCGAATCGTACCATATTTTTTGTTGAATGGCACTAGATTTGACACCCATTGAGTCAATTGGATGGGGTAGATGAAACCAACTTTAAGTAGTTTCTCTACTTTAGCCTTAATAGTTGTTGCTTTCCTAGGATTGACTGAATGAAGCTTCTGTTGGACTGGCTTAACATCAGGATAAGTCTTGATTTCATGTTTGATGATTCTTAGATCTATGCCTGGCATTTCCTCGTAAGACCAGAAAAACACGTCGCAAAATTCTTTAAATAAATATGTGTAGATTTGAATCTCCTCGGGGGAGCAGTTTGCTTCGACGAAAATATTCTCCACAACGCCAGGGGTTCTGGAGATGTTGATAGGTATTGTTTCAGCTATTGTTTTTATATTTCCTTCAGCGTAAACTACGTGCATTTCCAAAGGATTGATGGGACAATATTTATCTCCATTCATAGTTAGAGTGAATTCACTTGCTTCAATTTGTCTTAACTCTAGGAGGAAGTAAGATCTATGATGAAGATCATCCTAGGGTTTGTCCCAGCTAGTCATTGCCTCAATAATCACCTTGTCTGAGGGTAATACTAAGTCTAAATAATCTTTATCAACAAGGGAACCTTGAGCCCAAATAGGCTCGAGCACCGGATCTAACTCTTGTGTGAGAGTCGGGTCGGGGTCGGTGGAAGCTTGCTGAATAATTGAGTATACAAATTTTTCCGCAACAGAGGCATGGACATGCCATGGTGCTCTGTCCCTTCCATCGTGGCTGTTGGGGAAGGATGAGTCCATGGATCATTAAAGTTTGTCATGCGAAATGACAAGAGTTGGAAATTTTTGGCTCGAGGTTGGTCGGGGACAATCGACATGAAATGGACATTATCAGTTAGAGGCAGGTAATCAAAAGTACCCATCAAAGGTGGGAAAAAACCAAACCCTACATTGATGATGTTGGGCTGAGGGTTATCAATCATCGGGACCATGGAGACTCTCGATGAAGGGTCAGGACGAGAGAAGGATAATTGATCAATGGTCACGATCTAGCCCTTGTATGGAAACAACAAGACCTGGAAAACTGTCATGACCACTTCTTGCATCGCATAGGTCCAAATCCTTCCTAACAAGAGATTGTAGCCGAGAGACGCATCGACCACTTCAACTTTGACACACACAGTCCCCCCCCCCTAACTGCACGGGGAAGGAGGAGATGATCCCATGTGGCCGGAAAGAACGATCGTCGAAAGCTGTAAGAAGAGTAGGTGATGGAGAAAAAATGGGTTGGCTGATAGCCTTCCAACATGCCAAAGACATCACGCATGTCGAGGCACCCTCATCAACCATTGTGCGAAAATTTTTCCGGGTAAACGTTTTCGTGGTGTAAGCCACTACTATCTGAAAAGCTACGTGGTAAGGAAGACAAGGTTTTAAGTCAGTCGTATCAATCATGATCATTCCCAGATTACAAATCTCAGTAGATCCTAAGGTATCTAACATAGCCTTTCTCTGGGAAGGGCAACTTTGGAGGACTTCCAAAGCATACATTGCACAAGGGGTTTGTGACAAATCCTCCACCACAGAGTAGTTTTGGGTGGCCCTTTCATTCAGATTGTGAGAAGCTTTCTTGAACGCACCTTTTGGGATGCGTTTCATTGTTTCGCCCAATGCCTTCTCAATCTGGAGAGGAAGATATGGGTTTTCAACTTCTTTACTCTTCTCAGAGGTTCTTGGCATTCCGTAGTCGTGTGTCCTAGTTGCTATGTCAATGTTACCTTTCATCATGTATACATTCGCGTACGAAGGATTACTCGAAGACGGGGGGGTCCCTGACTACCCCCCTCGGTGCTTGAAGAGGCTTGGGTTAGGTTTTTCCCATGTGGAAATGGGTTCATTAGCACAACAGGTTGTTGCTATGACAATAACTTCTAGGCCTCCAAAAGTCGAGGGCACTGATGTGTCGGGTGGTCCTCCTTGCAAAGATTACACAGGTAATTTGAATTCTTCTTTTCAGTGTTGCCCCCGCTAGCATTATTGGTGGGTTTATTATCCCCCTTACCCTTCTTTCATTGTTTCTTCTTTTCGTTAGGATGTTGGGTGGCCTTTGGGTTTGTAGTTTGCACACTGTGTACATCCAAATTTTGGGTAGGGGGAACAAACGAACTGGTGGTCTGGTTGGCTGTTGTCTGTTGTATCGACAATTGTTGCAATTGATTTGACAATGGATCAACAGGATTCATTTTTGTTGAACCAATAATTCCATCGACATGTGGTCCAGACCTCTGTATGGTCTTGTCAAGTATTGACCTCGGTGAGTTTGGAAAAATTTCGTAAAGTAAACCAGACTGAGAGTAAATCAGCTCTAGCTATTGAGCTCTCATTATCACATCTTCCTCGAAAAACACCTCGGACATTGCGATGTCTTTAGACAACTAGGGTACCAAAGATTTAAGGAACCACTCTAACAAGAATGCTGGTGGGACTGGAACTTTTATCAAACTCTTCCATCATCTTCATTCTCGAATGTGATTCGAGATATGATCCTCTTTTGTCTATCAAAGTTGGCCAACATTCAGTGCCAACATCATATCTCACAGGTAATTGGAAATGGTTTAAGAAATCCATTACCAATTCACCGAAGGAAGAGTATCATGAGAGGTCAGGCTCAATGTACCATTTCGCAGCACTTCCTATGAGAGTGTGTTGAAACAATCTCAACTGGATGGAGTCGTCTCTCAAAGAGTTGGATGAGCCCCATAAGTGAAAGGTATTCACATGATTGCTAGGATCTTCATTAGGATTGGATTGAAACTTTGGAATGTCCGAAGGAAACTTGGTTAGCATAGGAGGCCAACTCAGATCGTGATAGATGGGGTCATTTAATAACCTTGTCAATTTTGGCAAGTGCAGGGTTGCCAGAAATGGTAGTTTGGGTTGTGGATTGTAACTAGAGAAAAAGGAGCCTGGAGTTTGGCTGGCACCAGGTTGCCAGGAAAAGTTAGGTTGCTGGCCAAGGGTCTGGTAATAAACATGGTCATGACCAGCATACAGATTTTGCACTTGTTGAGAAATCATTGGTTGATTCTCGAAATAGAACGTAAAGGGCTCAGCTTGCGTCACATTCCAAGGATTTTGGGAAGGGTTTCCCCCTGCCGATCCGACAGGAATAGGTGCTGAACCTTGACTGGGGTTCCACTGGGTATGTGTTATCAGACTAATCGGTAGGTGCAGACACTAATAGATCTCCCTAGATCCACCTAGATCTAGAACAAAACACTCCAGAACATGACGCTTTCCTTAAGTTTTAGATATTGAATTTACTAACTAAAGAGGGATAGTTGACATACCGTTTAAACATCACTTCCTCTCACCATTTCCATCCTAGTTCCATTCCAATGCTCATACAATGATGAACCTGCAAAATAACGTAGCCAACCAAAGTGATAGTAATAGCATAAACTCAATATAAACCTATGTATGTGATCAAGGAATCATACAATAAAACACAACAAGATTTATAGGAAAGAATCGTATTACTGTATCATATTAAATGTGAAAGAGAGATTACAACCATGGCCTTGATGTCGTAAGGTCCCTTCCAACTGTCCTTTGTTTCCCACACACTTTCACTCCAAGAATTCTGAGAGCACAGATCTGATAGTATTCACAATCTATCTTGACAAAGGCAAAACTGAAAACCACTCTAACCAAGCTAATAATTCCAAGCCAAATCCAACTTAGCCAATCCCCAAAAGCTCCCAAGCTCAAAAGCCAACCTTCTCCATGAGAGCTCCTTTCCTTTTAAAAGTTGAAGAGGATAAGGTGAGGAGGTTAGGATGATCCCACTAAATCATGAAAGTGAGTAAGATCCAAACCATTTGGATGCCACCTCACCATGGAAGTTTCTCCTTCTAGAAGATTCAAGAAAACACTCGTTTTTCCCACGTGTAAGAATTCTTGCACCCTGCTTATAGAGCAACCTATGAACCTCTCGCAACCTAGCTATGGTGCAACCTATGAGAATCAAGCATTCTTGCATCCTGCCTATAGAGCAACCTGCGAACTTCCTTTTTTATAGGGTTTTTACAAAGGAGAATCCAACTTTTTCTCTCAGGAAAAGTTCTTCTCTCTTCTTTCTTCAGTAAATCAGGCCACTGACCCCTTTGAAAGAAACATATAGGTTTACATCATTAACGGTCATAGGGATGACGAAAATAATGGGTAATAGTATGGAAGGGGTTTCCCCCGATGGACATCCTTGACAAGGGAACTGGTCCCTGCCATAGATTCCAAGGTCCTTGTGAGGAAGGAATTCCTAAGTTTTCCCCCTATGCAGGAATAATACCCTATATAGTATGTGGTTGTCCATAACTAGGGTTTCCCCTGGCCAAGACGATAGCTGACGAGAAAGTGTTGTGACCAAATGCGCCGAATAAAGAGAATGGTGTCGAACCAATTGACATATTATAAGAAGGGAGTGCTTGACTACCTGCTCCAAACAAGTTTACATTTGGCTCGATAGAGTATTGTTGAACACTACCAAGTGAGGGGGACGAAGGGGGTATATGACCCCCTCCATAAGGGAAAGAGATAAAGGGGGTTGAAGTGCCCCCCATAGATCCTTCCAGAGGAGCGTTGGAACTCCCTGCCCCTAGACCTAAAGTCTGTAGAGTGGAGGAGGAAAGTACAATACTCATCTTGAAGCCAGGCATCCCGTATGAGAACAAAGGGCTTTTCACACTTTGGGTAAATAGAGTAGTGATCACCGCCATAGAAGGAATCATAACACTGACCAAGGTAGAAGAAGTTGAGACCATAGTGGCCTGTACCAGCGATGGTTGGTTAGGAGGTGGAACACCCCCTGTAGTGATGGCTATGGAGGGAATATGAGTAGTCCCTAAAGAAGTAGCAATGTTTTCTTCCATTGTTGCTTGAGACACTATCAAGCGCTCATAAGGATAAACCTGTATGATGACGGGCATTGATAGATCAGTGTTCGAAGGTTTGTACATACCAAGAGCTTCCGCTCCAAGGTCTGAGATGGTTGGCTCCTCTGGAATCAATTGTTCTTCTCTCAAAGATGGGTCGGGCATAGTTTCCTATAACCCAGTTGTCTCAAAAGACCCTTCCTGGTCTAGTTTTCTCCTTAGTGGTGGCCNCCGATGATAGGCCCAAAATCCTTCACGACCGATGGAACTCCTGATCCTCCACTGTGTGAGAAGATAAAAGACACACTATGTCTATCTATAATCGTTTGAAAACTAGCACGCACTAGAAAAAGTTCATATGAGATAAAACAAGCAGTCACTAGCTAGTTGGAAGAACAGTTACAACAACCAACACTAGAGAAACTTACCGATGCAAGTGAAACTCGAATACGGAAGCACCCTCCGGGTATAATTTGCAAAGCGTGGCCCGATGTCTATCCTAGGTACTGCGATATACCCCTGCAGTCACCTGTGTAAGTCACTAAAATGATAGGCAACTAGGTTTCCAGCGCACAAACAGTCACCAAGTGGGTACAGTCGACAGTCAGGTGGACCGCAATGAGCAGGATATCAAGCCCAAAACCTATCAAGGGTATCGAAATAAAGTAATCTGGAAGACGACTAAGGAACTCGAATGGATTTGAGACCCACGGAGCTCTGTGGAAAATGTGATTAGTAGAATCCCAAGATAAGCCCTCTATATGTGTTCCCCACTATGCTTGGTATGGATTTGGAGGGGTTATCTCCGCTACCTTTCCGTATGCGACCTCGTGTTTAACCCTTGTGTTAGAGGGGGGTCCCAGATATCTTTCATGATACTGGACTTTTAACAGTCCCTAGCATAGAATCCTATGTTTGTTTTTGTAGCCTTGAAGAGTTTCCTCTCCAATCCTAAGTCAAGGCTCTAGCCTAGACTAGTTGATGGACCCTACAAACATAAAGTCTAGTTGATTTTAATTAATCGTTAATTTTAGTGGTTGTCTTAAGTCAAAGGGAACGAAAATGGAACCAGTGATGTTTTTTAGAGACGAAAGAGAAAATCATATAATGAAACTGGAAACAAATTACTTCTTCACAAATTCAAATTTGCACATTCAAACTCTTTAACCAACTTTTCAAACTTTTTTTTTCTAAGATCTTTTAATGGAAAACTCAAAACAAGCTTTCACTAAAATACAAGCTACTTATTGTCCTAACTTAATCAGTCAATAACTTACGAAAGAAATATTTTTCTTGATGATTAATCCAAACAACGAACTACTTAACCAAACCTAGAAATAAAAGATTTTTTTTATTGTTTAATGCTTAAAAAGAAAAAAGGGAAAAATGACGAAAAGTAAAGATCAAGAAGGTAATTATGGCCTAAGCATGGATCACAAAGAGTTACTGACAATAACACACAAGATGATTGAAGCAGACTCTCAAAATTGTCTAAAAACCCTATTACATAAAAACAAAGGAATTTTTTTAATGAAAAAGGAAGCTATTCTGTAATCAAACCTAAGCTATAGACTGCTATGACAGAGACCCAAACTAGATCAAGAAAATTCTGTTGGCAAATGTTTAACATGTAGCATATGCTTGTCATTGATGGCAAGTACAATAGTGAAGATGGTAGGATGAGAGTGTGCATCGATGGACAAACAGGAACAATGTAGGCTCAGGAGGAATTAGCGCAGAGTCGAATGTAGTGCGTAGGTGTGCACCAGGGACGGGGTTAACTCATGACTAAACCTCAAGGGAGATAGCGTACTTAGGATCATAGTCGGATCAAAGGTCAAGGCCTTTGACACTTAGAAATTATTCCAAGTAAGAAGGATGTGTAAGCTTGGAGGAGAAGCGTCGGTGATCGTTGGATCCCATCCCGAATTCCCGATGACCATCAGATCTCAATGTAGACAAGAGGAGCATGCAGATATGGAGGATAGATATCAGGCGTTAGATCCGAGCACGGGGTACGACCATCGTTGGATTGAGGATAACCTGCACGTTCTTTAATGTGCAAGGAGTAGAGGGATCACAAAATCCCAAAAGAAGGAGGACCGTCCATCTTCAGGCAGGACAAATGTGGATAGATCGTCAGTTCGCTGACTGGAGAGTCAAAGGAATGATGTTCCCTAACCTCTCGAAATCATGATATTTGAAATCATGATCTAATCTCAGCCGTCAAATTAAGGTTGAATCTGGACTGTTGATTCCAGTCCATGTCGGAATTTCGGGGATCAAGAGTTGGAGATGTCAAGTAATATCATCCACAAAAATCCCGATTTCGTGATATGCAAAATCATAACTTAATCACAGCCGTTGAATCAAGATCAGATCTGGACCATTGATCCAACTCCATATCAGAGTTTCACGAATCGCAACATGGAGAGGGAAAATAAATAATGCAACAAGAATTGCGAAATTGTGATTTAATCGCAGCCATTAAATCAAGGTCTGATATGGACCGTTGATCTCAGTACATATTGGAGTTTCGTGGATCAGGACTTTGAAGTGACAAAAACAATGAATGTCAAGAGTGTCGAAATCGCAATGTGTGAAATCCTGACTGAATCTGAACCGTCAGATCAAGATGTGATCTGGACCGTCGATCCAACTCATGTCAACATAGCACGTTAGCTAGGAACACGTGGCACAACTAGGTAATGACAAGTGTCAGACTGATTCAACATTTTAGGCACATGTAAGTCACGAATCAAAGTGACACGTGGCAGTATTCAACATGTGTCAATCCACGTGTGATGTCAGCAGGTTTACACCACTTCAGAGTTTCGGTAATTGGGAGATGGATAGATGTCGGAGGACAAGGAGGGGCTAAAGGGAACGACCCTTGGCACACGGTCAGGTAGAGAACAGATGGTAGGTGGGGAGGAGAACGATACAAAAGGTGACACGACAGGAATGGGGCCCTTCCTCGATACCCCACCATTCTGGATCCCCCCCCCTTTGATTAAAGGCAGAATGGAAAAGGGGGTCTGGAATCGCTTGAGCGTCATTGATCTGGGCACTCTAATCCTGGCCGATCGAGAGATGCACACCCAATTCTAGACCCCCCCCCCTCCTCTTAAAGGTAGAATGGCAGGGGGGCTCTGGAATCCAATCCCGACCGTAGATATGGGAGCACAGATTCTGGCCATCCCGATTTTCTCACTGCATATCTGACAGTGCAGATGAATTTGAACAAGATCAGAGGGAAACTGTAGCACGACATAGAGTAACTGCCAGAAACCACTGATGGGTTCAGCAAGAGGACTCGAAGACACTTGGGGATGATTGACAGAGAAGGTGAAGAGTCTTTGAGAATCTTCAAGAGGGATGAATATGTTTGTGGAGGTGATTGATAGCTAGATGGGCATTGAGGCCTGTAACTGAAACAAAGAAGGTGAGATCAACTTTCACAGAGAAGACGAAGAGTCTCAACTGTTAGAGAGGCTAAGGAATCTTGGCATAACACCCAGTGATGCTGAACGCATGGGAAAACCGCGAGAGAAGCTGAAGAGTTACCATGATGATCAGGCAAAGCACTTGAGAGGTGGAGGATATCGACGCAGTGTGAGTATGTAGAGGGATTGCGCACATTGCATGCACAAGGTGCACAGAAGCTATAAGTACATGGTACAGAGAAGAGATGAGGTTGTTGTTGCTATTGGAGTTGTGGTGGTTGTTGTTGTTGAAGGTGATTCATGTGTGAAGAAGGAGGAGAGTGCAGTAAATGAACTGAATGGAAGAGGATCTGTGCAGTGAATGGACATGGCACACAGAGCATAAAAAGTAGAAGAATAGATAGCGCAAGTCATGTGTGCAAGAAGGCAGTGAAGCAGACAGAGCAACGAAATGCAGCAGAACAGTGATGAGTCTATTAATCCATTGTTGAACATTATATCACTGTAATAAGTTTCAATAGCAAAGATTTATGTTTTAGGGAGGTTGGGAGGTGCTAGGGAGGATTGTTGTCCTCATAGGTTCAAGTGGGTGCTTGAACACAGGGAGTTGTATCTTCCATGTGGTTGCAGCTAGAGAAACCAGGGTGGCAGGGTGGTGCAAGGGATAACTCCTTTTCTCTGTTATACAGGTTGGTGCCTGTATGATTGGAAGTTGGTGCTTTCATCTAGTTGGTGCTGGAAACACTCAGGGAGTTGGTGCTTCCTTCTAGTTGGTGCTAGAGAAACAAGGGAGTTGGTGCTTCCTTCTAGTTGGTGCTAGAGAAACCAGGGAGTTGGTGCTCCCTTCTAGTTGGTGCTAGAGAAACTAGGGAGTTGGTGCTTCCTTCTAGTGGGTGCTAGAGAAAATAGAGAGTTGGTGCTCTCAGCAAGTAGCAGCTTGCAAAACTGAGGTTGTAGCCTCACTATGAGTTGGTGCTCATATGTATGATAATGTAAAGAATGTAACTATTACTTATCATATAAAGAGAAAGAGGTTTTTACCCTATATGGGTTTCCTCGAGAAATATCTGTCTCTG
>JASDQU010100568.1:242304-259317 GCA_032191745.1 Picea mariana
CCCTCCTTCCATCACTTCTTCTCTAAAATAAAAATCTAAGGTTCAAGCAGTGGAAGATCACATCGAGAATCAACAACAAATTCTCCAAATCTTAAAGGACAACCTGACCATGGCACAAAATCGCATGAAACAACAAGCAGATCAACATTGCAGTGAAAGAAGTTTTGAAGTAGGGTATTGGGTGTTTTTAAGACTACAACCATACAAACAGATGTCCCTTAAGCAAGCCAAGAAGGATAACAAATTATCACCAAAGTACTATGGACCTTATAAGGTGTTGCAAAAGATTGGTACTATGGCATACAAATTGGAGCTGCCTGCATCTTCACGAGTACACCCAGTTTTCCATGGTTCATGCTTAAAGAAGGTTATAGGTGACAAGATCCCAGTTCAAACTATATTGCCAGAACTTGACGAGGAAGGAAAAATCATATTGGATCCTGACGCCATCATTGACACAAGAATTCGCCAACTGAGGAATATATCCATTTCAGAGTATCTCATTAAATGGAGGAAACTTTCGGCTGAAGATTCCACTTGGGAAGATGCGTCTTTTATATAGAAGCATCCAGAGTTACTCAAGCGTTGCAGACAACACTTGTCTCAAGGGGAGGGGCATGTTAAGCCCTAATATTGGCTCATTACCCCTTAATTGGGGCATATTATATTAGTAATGTTATTTTATTTATGTCGACTTTAGGCCATTAGTTGTAATTATACCTCCTAGTCTCCTATATATACCAAGGAGACATTTTCATTTTGAATCATCTGGTACTTGAACATTTAAGTGGGGTAAAAGAAGGTTGCCCCCTCGAAGAGGCTTATTATCTGAAAATATCTCTTTTTCAAGGCGTTGAGTACTTTTCCTAAGGTTTTTCTATGCTATATTGATGTTTGGTTCTTAACAATGGTTGAGGCACTTCATTGATGACATCTTCTGGTATATGGTATGGTGTTGATGTACACGGTTTTCACATGGTATGGAACATGTTGTACATGGTTTGTGATTTTCTTATGATTCATTATTGATATAGAGAGATATTATGTATTTTGGTATACACTTGATGTATGGTTTAGATGGTTGATGATCAGATACAAGTTTATGAGATAGTGAAAGAGTTGTGATGGTGATAGAGACAATTAAAACAACAATTACAGATTGATGGATCATTTTATGATTCATGGACAGGTCCAAGGATCGTCAAAGGAATAACATATCATGGTATTCTTGATGAAGTATTTTTGAGAAGTTGATCAGTGTTCTGGTAGAGTAGTAACATCCACAGTAGAAGAAGATTGCAGTGGTAGCATATTGTTCACAATGATTACATGTTATCTTGCAAAGAAGATAGGGGGAGAAATACCCATAGGGGGAGTTATTCTTTTTCCTTGGATTAGTTAGAGAAGGTACAATGTCAAATTGATATGGGGAGTTAATCCTTTTTCAAAGGGAGAGAGAGAGTAATCAAAGGCATGAAGATAGGGGGAGCATCCCCAAGGATAGTGTAGAAAGGGGAAGCAACCCCAAGGAGAGATACCCTTTTCCATTGATGTCAAAGGGAGAGATATAGAAACACTGACGAGGAGTATGAGCATGAGTATTGTCACAACTAAGTGATACCATCAATGTTGGTGTTGTCATCAATGCCAAAGGTGGATATTGTCAAACATTTGGTTTAGTTTGATGGACATTTGGTCTGGATAGTTGGTTTCCATTGATGTCAACCCTTGGAGAATAATATTGTAGATTGATGACAACCCTTAGAGATTGATTTCAATCTTTGAGTGTGTATGGTAGAACAATCCAAAAAATCCATAGGTATGGGAAAGGAACCCAAGTTTGGTTGAGGAATAATGTAATGAATATCAGTAATTATGTAGGTGAGACTATTCTAGATAGATAATACATGTCGTGTCATTTTCGATGATACATGGTATGTCACGTAGATCCTCATGGTTGAGGAGATATGGATTAGTGAAGTTGGATACCCTCATGAGTTATCTAGAAGCCCCTAGAAAGTCAAAGAAGTCAAATTATTCTAGAAGCTCCTAGAAGAATTTGACTAGTCAAAGTGGTTGCAACTAGGAGATAATCATGGGTTAAGCTTTTGCAATAAGAAAATAATTAAAAATAAATTAGTTGCAACTAGAAGTGGAGAGTTTACTATTTGTGGATAAAGTGGTTGTAAGTGGATAAAGTAGTTAGAAGTGGGTTATACCTAAAAGAAGGAAGTTGGGTAAAACAATTAGAAGATGACCCTTAGAGGAATCTACTTGGAGAGTATAAATAAGAGAGAAAGGGTCGCTTATTAGTATCCATTTTGAGCATATTGAATATCTATTATTTTTTAAAGTTTCATTGCAGGTACTCATTGATACATATGAATTTATGCAAGTCTAAGCTAGTAAAGGAGGATTGACATTGAAAGTTTCAGAGTTGCATAGTTTCAGAAAAACCCCAGTTTTCTTAAGCTGTACGCGGGCTGTAGAAGGCCAAGTCGTGTACATATGCAGGCCACAGAAGGCCAAGTCACGTACATAAATGTACTGAAAGAGGATATGTCATGTACATTTGAAAAGGTCATGAAAACTTGAGTAGATGTTGGTTCCAGGTATCTAGAGTCTGAAAGCAAGTTCACAGGTCAACATTCTGCAGATTCATATCAGCTACAGAAGTTCTAGTATGGTTACATGTTTGTTTTGATTCTTAGATTTGCTTATGATATGGTGAATTCTTGAGGCATTCTTGGTGTGATGGTTGTGGTACTTAGACATGGTATATGTTGGATGGTTGGATGAGTGAGAAACACTCTTGTGTATGGTACAATACTGATATGGTTCCCATAGTTTACATGTTTAAGCTATTTATACTTGGTTGAGGGATATCTATGTTGTACGATGATGTATGCATGATTGTATGATGATCTATGCATGAGGGACATGCATAGGTTGTTGGAGATGCTTCATATATGACATGGTACATATATTCATTTAGGTTGGTTACTGATAGGTTGGATATAATGAGAGGTTATAGGTTAATGTGACAGTGGTAGAAAAGGTCTGAAGGGTCGAAAGTTTTGGAGTTTCCAGAAAACTGGAAACCCTACTTTTATGAGGTTGTATGTAGGCTGGAAGAGGAAACATCACGTACATACACATGCTGCAGTATAGATATGTCATGTACATATGCATGCTACAATATAGACAGGTCGCATACCTATAGAAAATATTTGAATATTGTTGGTAAAGTTGGACATATTGTTTTCTGTCTACAAGATGGGTCTTGTACTTGAGGGTTGGATTCCTCACATATTAGTTGTTGCTAAGATATGCAAGTTGGGTATTTTATTTGAGAGTTGGTGCTCTTTTCAGTTGGTGCTGATAAACCCCAGAGATTGTAGTCTCATGTAACAACATAATAAAAAAATATTACACATATATCTGGTGCTCATTGTGTTCATTGTGATGATGGTTCATATTTATTTATTATTGATGAATTTTGTTGATATATGTTTATATGAAATAAGCTATTTGTGAATTCAAGTAATGAATGATGATTTTTGAAGTAGTTACTAAATAATGAAAGAAATAATTGTGAAAAGAGCCACACGCTAATTTAGCCCCCCCCTCTCAGTGTGGCCGGCGTGTCCAACAGGGAAGGAAGGTAAATATTAGGGATACACCACACACTGTGACTAAGTTTGATGCAAAAACATGCAAGTTGGAATTGACAACGACAATCGTGAAAAATTGTGATAAGCCTAGAATACTCATGGGAACAACCAACTATAAGGTTTCCATGGCTATCAAGGAATCATCATCAAAAGAAACCCAACAAAAATTTGAGTTAAGGAGTATTGGGATTTACAGGTTGAAGTGAAGAATAAGGAAAGACAGATAAGGGATTTGGAAAGGAAAATTATAAATATTTTAGGATTAAGTAGGGATACATTCTTATTCGTGTAGGTCCATAATTGCATTTCCTAGGAATAATAAATCTAACATATGGTGGATTTAGTTGTTGGATGATTAGGTGTTTCTTAGTTGAGTATGAAATCTGTCAAAGATACTTCCAAGAAATTATATGAAACACACCATAAATAAGCATGGGAGATACATCACTTAGCTAAATGAGTATGGGAATTAGAGAATCAATGCAAGGATCTTAGGGATAAGATTGTGAAGTACTGATGGAGGCTTAAAAATAGGAAATACCGTCTTGTGGATCTTCATGGAACATTGCACAAAGTCAAATCTAATAAGTACTAAATGAATAGTTTTGAGGTCAATCGATGCCAACTGCAGACCAAAGTAAACTCACATATACAAAATGAATATGTTTATATAAATACACATCATGAATACTAATTACTCTACCCACTTCACTTCATTTTACACCATCATGACAAAAGGAAACACATCATAAAACCACATAAACCCTTTTTTACTATTTCTACTTGGAATTATTCAAAAAACAAATTAAATTAAATTAAATTAAATTCAATATACATAATCCCTAAAAGTAATTATTAAATTTGATATGGTCAAATGATCCTTTTATATTATGTCCATGTGAAGGGGTTAACCATTATTTTAGTTATAAATACTAATGGGTCACTCTATTTTCATAAAATCACCTATCCAAAGTAAGTGAATGTCGTAGTATTTTTGCTCGATATCAATACACCCATTGTGCTTGATAGAATTTTTGGCAACAACTACTAGGAGAGGAGATCATCCACACACACTTAGGAAGCAAAAAAAACCCTCCCAACGAGGAGGTCAATGAGCTACCTTCTCCAATGATTTTCTTCACGTGTTATTATTTTATCCTCCCGTTAGTAGTCAAATCATTATTTTATTCTTTCTTTTGTTTCTATTGTTATTTCCTCTTTCATGAATGATGCAAGTTGTAGAATAAAAGGTCTAAGTAAAGTTATGGTTTCTAGATCATTATTCCATTTTTTTTCTATTATCTAGCACAACCACTAGATCTAGAGATTTTTCTAACTCTTGTTGCATATTTATAACAATAAATCGGTGACTCCACTGTGGATCTGAGACATCTCTTGATCCTTGATTGTGGGTGTGTGCTTAATCCCCATTTCCCTCTTTCATTTTTTATTTTTTTGGGTATATTTGGTATTATATTAATTTCTTGGTGGTTTATGCAGGAAATAGTGGCCTAAAAACCTTCAAATCTACCTTGGAGACTACCTCTTAGCTATCGGGAAACCTATAGGTGCCAATGAACTCTCTGGGATCAATATCCACATTAACCAATGCACTTTAATGGTTTTGTTCCATATTTTAATTTTTTCTTTAGAGCATGTAGTTTCTTTTTGAATGTTTATTCTATCAATACAATATTTTCTTTAATAATATCATAGGATTTAGAAACAAACCCCTTGGGGTTTCTAGTACCTTCCCTTGAATGATTTATTTTATATATGTGTATTTTATTTCTATTATAGTAGGATTTAAAATAGAACCCTATCGTGTTGTTCATCCTTTAGACATATTTTACTGCACAATTTTTTGGATAAATAAAAGCATACTTTCCCCCCTAATATTTGTCCTATTGTTGATCTTCTGTAATGAGCCTTTGTCTATCTTTTTCTAGCATAGGTTTCCAGCTTCCTTTTTTATCCATAGATATGATTTGTTTTCTATTTTAGATTGTTATTTATTTTAGATTAGAAAAACATCTTAGTGAAAGAAAGGAGTTCCCTTAGAGCTCTAGTATTTTTCTTTCTTTTAGAGGTTTTCTTGTTGGAATTCTTTGCTTGTGAAACCTTAGTTTAAAGTAGATTGTTTTTCTTTTTGAAGTATGAATATTAGAAATTTAATTTCAGTTTTGGAGTTTGAATTAGATAAAGAATTTTATTTCTTTCTTTAGTATTTAGCTTTGTTATTTACTTGCTTACTAGTTTATGTTTTATTTCATTGCAATTTACTTTACTTTCCAAGAAATTTTATTTTGAAATATCTCACACCTCACATGCACATACTTCACACCTAAAATATATGCTTGGTTCATGCCACCAAGCCCAACACAAAAAATTAACCATTTAATCTAACACACATAAGCTCAGTCGTGCCCAAAAACAATCTTGTAGTTAGACTAGGACTTTTGGGATAGGCATCCAAATAATTTCTCCTAGTCATTTCACATTGAGACATAGTGGTTAACAATTAGGCTACTTTAAAATCCTTTCTATCAAACACTTTCAGAACCCGTTTTGTAATAGGCACACTCTTCATAGTGGATAATGTCGAGGTTAGAACAAGATGTGTGATTGAGACTCCTTTCTCTTTCACTACTAAATATCCCCCAAATGTTAGATTTCATCTTGAAGGAAAGGTAACCTATTATTTATGTCTATGAAGATGTAGCTTAGTGGCCTTTCTACTAGGTATTCTTACCTAGGTGGATCTCCTAGGAGTGGGGGGCACCTAAGAAACATTTATTCAGGTATTTTGGACTTGACTACCTATTGAATCCTAGTTATAATTGTATCTTTTTTACCTTCACTCATACATGAAAGGACATGAATACCCTTGTTGTTGGTTGATTGGAGGGCCCTTCACCATATTCCAAGACTTGTTTGAATGCATATAGTTCATCTTATATGATAGAGTCTTTTATTTTTATAGGCTGGAGCTTGGATTAGACTATATTTATTTTGATTCAAGCACACTTATACCCACTTGTTGCACCACCTGAGAAAATGGTGAGTGTATTGTTTGATCATTTTTTTTCTTATTTCAGTTTCCTTGTTACTTTATCCTTTTGATTTTATTTTTTCATCTTAGGTGCTACTTGCATTTAGACATCATAGCTCCCCCTAGAGGACTATCTCGCAAGTTGTGAGGCCTTTACCTTTGTTTTGTATTGGTCGTATTGTATCCCTTTCTAGACAAGTCAAGGTTCATCCTCCTGGCCCACCTTCGGGGTATATCTCTTAATATTTGGGAAGTTATTCTTCTTCTTAATCATCATCTCCCTCCCCATCTATGGGTGTTGGTTCATCTAGTTTTAGATCTAGTTCTTCAACCTCTTACAGTTCATCTTCCTCTAACCCAAGTTCCACCATGCAAGGAACTAACACCGAAGGCAACACTAGAGCTAATTCCAACCAACCTTTTATGCCCTACATGGCAAGTTTGAATATCGCTGACTTACATAATTTAATTAATGATCCAATCCATCATGATCTCATTTGTCCCACTATGCTAACTAATATTTCCTCTGAAATCCCTAAGTTTGAGGGTAAACTTGGAGAGGATCCCTCCAACCATATCACGACCTTCCATGTTTGGTGTTCTTCCAACTCCATAATGGAAGGTTCTATTAGGTTGAGACTTTTTTAATGCACTCTTATGGGTGATGCTAGAAAATGGTACATAGACCAACCTAGTAATACCCATAACTCCTTTGCACCTATAGCCAAGGTATTACTAAATTTCTTCCATATTCCACTCCATCATGATGTAGGGATATATATTTTAACTAATTTTCATTAGACTGTAGCCAYTGATATCACGAATCACATCCATGAATGGTGTAGAAGACATGGCTTTTGCAAATCCAATATCAATGATAGATTCCTTATGCACAGGTTCCTTAAGTCTCTTCTTCCTCCAATTTCCAAGGATGCAACTATGACTATACCTAGGAGTGAGAATGAAGCCATCCAAAAGTAACAATATTATAATCTTATCTATGCCCAATTAGGATATTTATATACTATACTTTATGATGTTCCACACTCTCACTCAATTAACTTGTCTTCACTAGGGAAATCCCACATGGCTGGTGGTCTTATAGGATCAATGTTACATACCTATATACATCCCAATCCCCTTTTCATAGTCGATATGGTAGCCATTATGGTTGGGTTAGCACCTATTACCCTAAATATTATGTAATTGGGTGTCCTTTATCACCTTACATTTATCCTAACCCCCTCAAGATTCATCTTGATCTTCATCTCAAGTGAGCACCATAACCTCTTATCCCTCACCCCATGCACATCCACATGTATATGTACCAATTTGTAATAATTCCTCTTATGGTGGGGAAACTATGAATCCCTATAATCCTTTCCCTTTCCCTCTGCTAGTTGTTACAGTTCCTGGCCCCTATTGGTTAGACTACACCCCCTTCTCAAGGGAAAGTGTATGAATAAAAAAATTATCCCAACGTCCCCAATTAGAATAATAAAATAAGAATAAGGGTAAGGGTAAATATAATGGCCAAAACCAAGGAAACTATGGGAATCCAAAAAAATAACCAAATACCAATGTTGGGGGAAAAAAACCTTCCACAACTCTAAGACAAGGTAATAAACCCCAATCTAAATAGGGGAAGAATCCTAACCTTTGAACCAATAAACCATGTTCTGGTTGTGGTGTCTACGGACATATACCCATGATTGGCCATTGTTATTGTGGGAAGCGGTTGGGGGTTGCTAAATGGGCTAAAAGTCAACCCACCCAACCTTAATCATCACAACCAGATGTGTTGAAAAACTCTTTTCAAACACAAGGGATTATGTCCACTCCATATTCCACTCCTCCTAGACCACCTCCCACTTCCAACACTTCTAGAAATGGGAAATATCAAATCCTTTACTTGGATTATGTCGATGTCAACTTGACTACTTGATCCCGTCAATATGATACAACCCTTGAAGCACAACCAAATGACTCATTTGATCCTCCTCCATCTACTAATTGACCTTTGCATATTAGTCAACTAAATTTTTAGCTTCTCCCTAAGGTTCCAAAGGTTCCATTGCAAAAAAATACCCCCAAATCTCATGCATGGGAAACCCATAACTATGACATAGTATATGACTTAGCTTATTCCCTTGATGCATTGTCATCCATAGAATCCCTCCAAATGTGTACTTCACAATGGAAGGATTTACTATCTTCTTTGGGTACAATTGATCCTTTGAATTCCATGTTAATTGTTTTTGACATCAACAAAGTTGAACCCTTTTTCTTACCCCCTTCTGTGGCCTTTCAAGTTCCAGTGTTCATTAGGAATTCCATTATTCATCAATTCATCAATGATGGAGGCACATATACATGCATGATGTCTACCAAAGTATAAAAGAAGTTAGGTTCACCTAAGCTCATTTCATCTACCATCTCTGTTCATTCATATGATTGAAGGCCCTCTCAGCCAAAAGGGTTATACCATAACTCTTCCATCCAATTGGAAATAAATAAATTTCTTATAGATGTTGAGGTTATAGATGCCCCTTTGTACTATAACATCCTCTTGGGCCATACTTCAATGTATTCAATTTTCTCTTTGGTCTTCCTCATACTAAGTTTCCCCAATAAAGGGAAAATTGTCACCATATATTAGCTTAACTAACATGATCCTAAGACTCAACTAAATCCTTAAAATGTTTTCCCTTCATTGGATGGGAACCAATCAACTACCTCTTTTTTTGACATTATCCATGGAGTCTACATAGACTCAACATTACATGACATGTATTATGGTCCTCCAACTGTATTTACCAAACTAAGTTTATCTAATGTTTATATGGTTTCATCATCTAATTATCCCATGGGCTCGTCTTCGTAGCCCTCATATCTTGCATATTCAACATTTACATAATGGGGGAATCCTCCTCATAGATCTCCCTTTTCCTAGATAACTTTCTTGTTTCCTCATCTCAGAATAGTTAGTATACTAGTTATGGCTATGTTGAATTTTCCCAATCTTACTTTGGGGATCCTTTTATGGTAATTGGATCCTCCTACCCCACCTCCACCCTTTGAGAAATTTCTATATATTTCCTTAACACTTGTTAAATAAATAGGAACTACCCCTGTACCTCATAGGGAACCTACACGGGCCCAACTTACTCCCACAACCAAGAAATGAATTTCCAAAGGGGGAAAAGCTAAGAAGAAAGGGGGCATCAATAGTTTTGGACGAGCCATGGAGACCTTGAAACATGCACCTAGAGCCATACCCCCATGCACTTTATGTGATATCACTATCCATGCTACCAATAATTTTCCTAAGATCCTTGAACTCAAAGAACTTATTAACATCGATGATTTAGAGCATAGTCCTTCCACACCTTTTGTGCAAGTTACCATTCCTAAATCTTCATCCAAGAATACTAAGTCTTTGTGTATGAATCACCCCTATGATTTATGTGATACATATGGCCATTATTATCATCATTGTCCTAAAATACCCCAATTTTGTGACACCCTCGAGTTTGTTCATCGATTGGGTTACGCTTGCTAGGAACGCCAAACCTTTGTAGTAGAGGACCTCCCACTTAGGAAAGAAAGGTTTTTTCAAGCCAATAGTAAACCGATTATTGTAATTGGACCCCTTGATTTGAAAAATGATTCTTGTAATTGGTCTCAGATAATGTCCCATTTTCAACCGATGTACATCAAAGAATCCCTTGTAATCCTCATATCTCTTCAGTCTCAACATTAGTGGAGCCTTCATCCACTAGTATTCAGTATACCTATGTAGATGTCATGTATGCGAACCATACCTCTTTTTCCTATGGCATTGATAATGGGTTCACTTCCTCATATTCAACCACTTCATCTAGTAATGTTGGTTCTCACATACCCATATTTCATTATGATGAAGACATCTTGTAGTCCCTTACAATGCCAAATTAGTATTGGGACAATATGCATCATAGTTCCTACTTTTTATCATAGTAGCCTAGTCCTTCCAATCAATATGTTGTTGAATCAAAATATTTTCTATATGAGAATTTTTTCACCATATCCACATAAAAGAATTGGTATGGTGACATTCTAACCTATTTGTGAACCCAAAAGTTGAGTCCCTCTGAATCATATGTAACATCAAATGGATTGGCACTCCACCTTTTCCTTTTCAAAATTGTGTCCATAGTGCATATATGTATGTTCATAATTTGGGTCATGCTCTTCACATGCTACATATACAAACAATAGGGAGAATCATTCACACCTAACCATACCTCCCATACCTAATCACTTCCCTCCATCATCATCTGATGGAGGAGGATCTCATGCTTAGGGGAATGATGGACCGTTTGGCCATTTTAGATTTGACCACTATCCACTCTAATCCTAGGCCCCAATGGCCTATGTTGGGAATACTCTCCTCTCATTCATTAGGTAGTCTATCTTTCTAGCCTCATTGGTGAGATATTTGCATATTGCATATAGTTGATCATTAGTACCATATATTGAAACATTCTACTCTATGCAATTCAAAAATAGCTTGGTGGTGCCACACTTACGATCAAGTCTTGATTCTTATCCTATTGGGAGGGATAAATCTAGTGCCTCCCCCCTCTCCTCCCTAATTAGTTCATTCCCTTGAAATTTCTTTCTTTGGTACTTCACTCGAAAGTCACTTTTCCAAGAAGCATTAAAGCATGTCTTTTTTAATTTGAATCTGTACATATTTGTCTCGATTACTTGAACACCTCTTAGATTTGGTATTTCTTGAATTACATGTAGGAATTCACTCTAGATAAACCTTTTTATTCATGGATAATGGTATCCCTCAAGCCTAAATTTCCTTGACATTTAACATAGTTTAACTCCCTTCAATTTATTGCATTTTCCTTTCATCCCTTGGAAATTAAATATAGGACCACCCTCGTTTGGGTAGATAGATCAGCCCATCCATGTTTTTCATTTTCCATCTACCTAGTGATAGAGCCTTCCTTCCATGGGTTCTCCAGAATAGTGACCCCTATTGGATTTTGGTACCTATGCCGTTTAATCCTCTTAGGATTGGGTGTCTGGTTAGTTTACATCCTAGAGTTGAAGCCACATGAATTTCTTCTCATCATGTTGAACTCATTACCACTCAAAGTCCCACATTTATTAGTGGTATTTGTTGGATTTTAGAATATCACAAGACCTACACTTCATCCATACTAAGACAATCCTTAGTTTTTATGCCACCATTCACTAACCTCCAAGGTGATTATTACTAATGCCCCTACCCTTGGTTACCTCCATTTGCAGTTCTCACCTTCAAAATTACCACCATTTGGTTGTTTTTTGGAGCATGTATATCCTCATTTACCCTTTTGTATCCCTATTTGGTTTCCCCCTTGGGATTCCATTTGGATATTGTTTCTTTCGACATAATGGTCATATTTTTTGCATCCTCCTTATACCCTTTTTGAAATATCAGGAGGACCATTTACCATTTTGGTAGTACATATATTACCTTATCCTTTTGGCACCCCTTTTGACACACTAGAAGGACCTCTCTACCAAACTCACCTCTTGGAACCTGTTTGGAAACACCAAGAGGGCCTTGTGATTTTATAGTACCCAATTCAGTTTATGGAAACATCCTTGTGTTACCCTTGTTTAGAGCATCTGAGATGAGTCACCTTTATGTCCCATGGAGTCTTCTTAGCTCCACTTTGAGTCCTGTTACTTTTTTCCTATTCCTCCATGAGTCGTACCTATCTCGTTTTTCAATGCTTTGATCTCCATTTTCCTTGTGGTTTACTAATATGTCATTGAAAAGTTGTATGCCTAGTAATAAACCATTTCCTACAAAATGTTTTCAGTTGCTACTAGGTTATCTTTTCATTTATGCTCTGAATAAGGGAAGCATTGAGTCAACCTCTCATTGCCTTTGTATCCCCCTTTGGTGTCAGTTTTTTTTAGTCACACCATAATTTCTACTTCATGTTGGATTCAAGAACTCCTCATTTCCTTGATTCCAGTGGGCCTTCCCATATCGACTTCAACACTTGTATTCTAGGGGTCTAGATTAGAGGATTGTGTTACTTTGACTCATATTCCTCATTGGTGGGTGCCTCAAAACAAGAAGGAAGAGACCTCAATGTTATTTGACTTGGTTCTTTCTCACGTGCTCGACTCCAACTCCTTATTACATTATTGATAATTGTACACTTTCCAGTTCAATGATCCAATTGATTGTACTAGCATTTACGGCATGTGTGAGATGCATCTAACCTAAGGAGGGTGTTTCCCTTCAGGAAGTCCCCTGAATGTTTTGGCATCAATATTTGATGATATAGATATATATCCATCTATTATACTTTAGATGTTAGGCCTAAGGAGCCTATTTTATTCTTGGGTGTCAACATAGTCCCTGCTATTGCCATCAACACCTTCATTATAAGGATTATTCTTATGTAACCTGGTACCTATCCAACTCCTTGATGGGTTACCTTGGATGAATCTTATAGAGTACTCATTTCTATTAGACTTGGTAGGATATTGGATGCTCAAATTCAACTCATTATCACACTATTGATATTCATACAAATATCAATGATACAACCTTAGATGTAGTTCCTTTGATTTGATTAGCCCAGTTCCACCATTCTCAAAGACCTTCATTTGAGATTCCCTTAAATTAACTCATTTCATATCTTTAGAGTCCCCTTCCTATTCAATAGGTTTTCTCAAGTTGTACCCTCCCCCCTCCCCCTTGGGAGGGGCCATCAATTCCTATGTACACATATCAACAATAATTGTGATAATGGACCTAGCCCTTTTGATCCAAGCTTATGTGTATTGGATTAGTTATATTATTGTATTGTACCATGGACCATTTGTTTCTAGCCACATGTTGTACTATATCGATACCTCAATTTGTCTTTCATGATTGGCCCCTTTATTATGGGTACACCATTGTATTAATTATCATGAGTTATCTCAATGAGTATGGGTATGCCTACCTCATCCCTATTGAGATAATGTATACTCACCACCTTGTGACTTTGTTGTTGATAGGTGATCCTCCTTTTCCTCCTTAGTGGGTGGTTCTCCTTCCTAGGTCACTCATTCCCCTCCTTGGTCCTCTTAGAGATCAATGAAAGAAAATTGTAATGTATTTCGGTCATACAATGTGCTCCTAACCTCATACATTAGGGGAATTTGTTATCACCTATACCAAATTCATAGGTTTACCAAAATACACATCATGAGTAACACTTACTCTACCCACTTAACATCATTTTACACCACCATGACCTAATGAAACACATCATACAATCATACAACCCCTTTTTTTACCATTTTTGTTTGGAATTATCCAAAAAAGCAAATTAAATTAAAGTTGCTATGCATAAACCCTAAAAGTAATTGTTAAATTTGATATGGTAAAATAATATATTTTTATTATGGCCATGTCAAGGGATTAACCACTATTTTTCTTATAAATACCAAGGGGTCACTCCATTTTCATAAAATCACCCATTTAGAGTAAGTAAATGTTGGATTTTCACCAGATATCAACACACCCTTTGTGCTTGATAGAATTTTTTAAAACAACCATAACCACATATAGCCATAATGAGAGGATATCAACTACACACACTCGAGATGGAAAAAGAACCCTCCCAAGGTGGAGGTCAAGTAGCCACCTTCTCCAAGTATTTTCTCCACATGTGTTATTATTTTGTCCTCTCATTGGTAATGTAATCATCCTTTTATTCTTAATCAACTTTCCATTTATGGTTTCTTTCTTTTGTCATTGTTATTTATTTCTTCTTTCATGAATGGTGCAAATTGTAGAATAAAATATCTAAGTAGAATAATATTTCTAGATATTTATTCCATTTTTATCTGTTATATAGCACAACCACTAGATCTAGAGATTTTTCTAACCCTTATTGTAGATTTATAACAATAAGAAAATGATAAAAACTAGAATAGAAGCAACATGAGATGGGAAATATAAGAGGCCTTTGAAGTGCAACACAATATGGGTGTTACTTTGTTTATTAATGATGAAGGACACACTCGGTTATAGGCTAATACACCTTTCTCAAAATTAGTTGAAGACATAGTACACATATTTTGATAAAGTTTACATGATATTTCTATATCATACAAAGGTGAGGGCAAGGAATATATATAGTGATAGGTAGAAAAAAACTTGTCTTTATAAGGCATGGGAAAAAAATTGTACCAAGTGTAAAAAGATATGGAATAAATTACGTTACATACTACAACCTCCTTAATTACATACTACAACCTCCTTAAGGAAAAGATGACTTAAGATGACAAAGGAAGAGCTAAATGAACATGTGAACGCATGCAAAGAAAAATTGCTAAAGTATCGATACTAGATATAGACCACAAAAAAAACTAAGAGAAACCTGATAAATATGGTTCTAGCTCATATTAAGAGAAGGAATAACCTATTTGATCAAAGAAGTCGAGTAGCCAAGTTATTACCAATATTTCTAGGATCATATAATGTTAGTTGTGAACACACCCCCTTTTTCTTTTAAATTCTCATAATGATTGGGTAAGGTAATGTAATATAATCATTTTTTACTTTGTGAAACAAACTAATATAAAAAGTGTTTAATCTAGGGTGACCTTGTGGAGCCACATTAGACCTATAAGTAGATGTACCTTCTAGGATAAAACATTTTACACTCTTTACATACTATTGTTGTGCTCGATGGATTCCTATTCTAGTGATTGTTAATTCATATTTGAATATTGTACTCTACCTCATTTTTGCTATAGGTTTCCTCCTAGAACTTAGGGTTCCCCATTTAAACATGATGTTCTTATGTGTTATTGTGAATGATATGTTGAATCTAATAATTGGTTTACTTTATGGTTGCAATGGTAAGAATAGATTTGGTTATGTCTAAGTTGTCACTATTGTTTTTCAGTTATCATTGTTGGTATTTGTTTAAGTTATTATTATGTGGGAATTTACAATTATCATATTTTTTTGAGTTGATAAAAATAAAAATAATTGGTGGGATAATGAAAATAATTGATTAAAAAGTTGATCACACCTTCCAATGAGTTTATTTAGTAATATATCTATAATGAAAATAATGGATAAAAGAGTTAATCACACCTTCCAATGAGCTTTTGTGTTAGTTTATCAACTCACTTAATTGAAGAAATGTATTGTTTCTTGTTTTCATGTGTGGACTTCCATTTTAAACCCAACAAATATCTTTGTCCTATTAAAATATTATGTTGTCTGATGGTATTCAGATGCTCGCCAACAACTTGTCCTTTTATTATCTTTAATATATAGTTCTAACAATTAAAAAGGCCTTTTAATTATTATTAAAAATGTGAAGTCAAACTTGGATGCTATGATTAAATACAAATTATCATTATAATATGAGTATATTTATTGTGAAAAATCCTAGAAAATTATATGATCATATGATATTAAGGATAACTGTATGATATTAATGATAACCTAGGAATACCTATATAATTGAATAACAATATTTGTAGTACATTCCCGAGCAAAGATTCGTATAATTTAAATATTTTAGTGTAATATAATTGAAATAATAAATACAATTTTATTATTTAAAATATAAAAAGTGAATGATAAAATAATTATAATATTAAATAAAATTTAAATAGCCTTGGGGTGTAGAGTGGTTAGTGATGAAATGTATTGTTAAGGCATTCTGTTATGTAAAGTCATTGATTTGAAATTTCGTCTTACTTTGTGTGTCGTGTATGGAGCGTTGTGAACACACTTGGAAGTTATAGTGGTAGCAAGGTTATAGTGATAACAACAGTCACATAAAAAAAAATATTAAATTAAAGATACAGATTTTTTAATTAATGAAATTAATTAAAATATAAATAAACAAGCAAATAAATAAATAATGAAAATTAATTATTTTAAATTTTCAAATTAGTGTATATGTTTAAGAATGAATAATTACTGTTCATAAATATATGATGATGATAGTGGTGGTTTAATAAAGGTAAGGGATCACTTGATTTTCTTTAAAATTTGGTTTTTGTGCTTGAAAAACATTAAGGGAAGCTTATAAGCTCACCATAGTTTTTATGATATGCAAGGTTAGGAAGGTTGGTATTGTGATAAATATTTTGAAATTGAGATCTAATTTGGGTATACAAAAGAAATTCTAAGAGAAAGTGTTTTTCATCTTCAACCCTCTTAGTGTAACAAAGATGACACACACACACACACACACATATATA
>JASDQU010100568.1:259538-275718 GCA_032191745.1 Picea mariana
GGGCAAGATGGCACATTCTTTCATCCCATAACATTTTGGGAATTTTTCAACACCTAATTTCACTATGTAGCTCGTGAGAATTTGTTCTTATTTTAGCAATGTTAATTTTCTTCTTTACACTACTTAAAACATAGATACTTGTAATCTTCAAGATTAGTGTTGATCACCTCCTTATAGTATCTTAATTTTGTTTTATCCTATAAATATTTATTGTGCCACAATTGTCAATTTCTACTCAAATTTAAATGTAATAATACTTTTAATATTATCGTTATTCTATAGAATGATCTCTTCCTTTATTCCCCAATGATTTAGCCAAGACTTGGCATCTTCATGTCATCCTTGCTTGAGTTGTAGGTGGTTTTCATTAGAGCTGGAAGCAATTTTCGGAAACATCTTGTCTTCCATATTGTTTATCTTATTCTTGTACATTAGGTATCTAGTCATATTTGTGCTCTCAATGGAGAAAAGACTCACTTCTATGAGGAGGAGAGGATAGAGTGTATTTCATTTCATTTTGAGATTATAAGTTATAAAACTCTTTTGGATCTGCTTGATTTTTCTCCACAATTCTCTAGAAACACTCCATCCCCAAACTTCACGTCCATATAAGATAAGATAAGTGACAAAAGTCTCAAAAAAGAAAAAATATTAACTATATTTAATTTTAATGATAAAGAAGAAAAATGTTATTCTTCCCATTTAGAATCAAATCCTACTTGATGGCTATTTTAATATAAATAATGATTTAGTCCCCGAGGTGTAGGACAATCGGTGATGAAGTGTGCTGCTAAGGCGCTCCGTGATGTTAAAGTCACTGGTTCGAAACCTGCGGGGACAAAAAATCCAACCATGTTAAGGGTTGGTGTGGCTCAGGCCAGGTGCGATCCCCGAATGATTTTGATGACTTAGATGCCCCTGAATTGTTGTTTCTTAGCCACAGGTTAGTCCCACGTATCACGAACAAACTAATAAACAAAAATATAAATAATAATTTATTAATAAAATAATATATTGAATCAATATCATTAGTGTTCACTTATAATTATTAAATTGCCAATAAATTTAGGTAGTTATCAAATTCATTTGAATAAAATGATAATAAAAAATAATGTTTCCAATTTAGTAATATGTTCAAAGAATCTAAAATAAAAATAAAACTATTTCAATTTTCTAAATTAATATTAAAAGTTTCCGAGGGAGTTGGTGAAATGTGGATAAGAGAACGGAACATGATGATGGAAAGGTTTTCGAGAGAAAGGAATGACTTATTAATGAAATAATATATTGAATATCATTAGTGTTGACTTATAGTTATTAAATCACCCATAAGTTTAGGTGGTTATCAAATCCATTGCACTCAAATAAAATAATAAAAAGAAAAAGAATGTTGTTTCAAATTTTATTAATATGCTTATACAATTAATTTATTTAATGTTTTGAATTTATTTAAGAAAAGATAATGTTTTGAATTTGATTAATTTATTATACAATTTATATATTTTGAATAATTAAAATAAGTTTTTAAAATTAATAAATTATATTAGAAAGTAAAGAATATATTAAATAATTTCAAAATATTATTTATTTATTTGAATATGATAAAATAAAAGTACAAACATTATTATAAAAAAAGAAATTAATAAATTAATAAAACAAATTAAAAAGTGAATAGTTTGAGTGGTTCTAATGATTAAGAACTTGTGTTTCTTCTTAGGAAATTACAGGTTCAAATCTAGAGGGGGGTAGGGTATGTACATATTTGTAGACTTTAGCCGTCAAATTGTTGCGTGGAGGGGGTCCTTTGTCTAACAAATAAAGGCGTCGCATACACCAATTAATATAAATGCTAAAAATTATTAAACAAATATAATATTGCTAGATGGAAAAATCCATTGAAAATTATTAAAGGAGGAAAACATAGATAAAAGTCCATATAAAATAATATAGAGGAAGATTAATGGAGTGAGTGCACATAATAAAAAAACAAGTATGAAGGATTTAATATTAATGAAGTAGAATCTAGATGTAACAACACCTAAAGTAACATAGAGAATGTTGGATGGAGTGAGTGCATAAAATGAAATTGAAGAAGTAACATATAGGATGATGGATGGGGTGAGTGCATAACATGAAATTGAAGAAGCAACATATAGGATGATGGATGGGGTGAGTGCATAAAATGAAACAGAAGTATGGAGGTACAATGAGAATTGATTCCAATTGGATCATTGTATTATTTTTTATCTATCTCGATGCTTTCATAGTGGAAATAATTGTAGGAATCAACTTGTAGGGTCGTTTTAATGGTAGGCCCCTGTTTGGAAAATTGGGGTTTGAAACCTTCCGGAACCATTTGAGGCATAAAATGGAATTTTTGGGGTCAAAACTTTCCTAGCATAGCTTGGTCCCTGTGACACTATTCTACACATCGATACCTTTCCAACAATGCAAAAATCACGTAGATCAAAGCTCGTATGCAAAAGTTATGCCTCCCGCAAGTTGACCTACCGTGTTGACCACCATGGTACACGATGATGCCACATCAGCCCCCATTACTCATGCATATGGGGCTAGCCACATATGTAATTTCAAGAATATTATAAAAGGTCCTAAATCTTATCACAATTGAGGGTTGAGGAAGTCAAAACCCTACCCTTAGATGGCTATCGGGCTATGTTAAATACTGGGGTGCTAGAAGGAGAAGGGGTTCCATTCTATGCTATTGTATTTTTTCCACGATAGAGACGAACAACTATGATTTGAAAAATTATAGAGCATAACAGAGGGGGTTAATGGTCTATAACAGCCTAAGAAACAACACGTCTCAAGTAACTCTATAGAGAGTGTCTTCTTCCTTGTAATTGCATTATTTCCATACCAAAGAAAAGAGAGCAAAGTATCCTCACCTTCTAGTTGCGTTTTCTCCCATAAGGGTTTCCCATAGAAAATCTTTGTGTTATTGTGTGGATGGTGCATGATAGTATTTCCATTTTCTCTATTTTCCAAATTTTAACTATTTAATGCATAAGCAGAAAATTAGTATCTAAAGATTCTAGAATATAAAGGAATTTAACCTTCATAGTGTATATTTCAGTTTTATTTATCAAATTTGTTGTGACAAACTATTCCAGTGGAATATACATGACAATTTATAGATCACATTGGTATCATAAAAGGTTTTCTTGGGGTATTTATGGAAACTTGTTGTAGGGATCCATAAAAAGGTTTAAGAAGGAAGTCATAGAACCAATATGATCTATAAACTGCCTTGGATATTCCACTTGAATAGTTCATCACAAGAGATCTAATAAATAAAATTGAAATCGACACTATGAAGGTTAAATTCCTTTAGATTCTAGAATCTTAGTTACTAATTTTCTTCTTATGCATGAAATAGATAAAATGTGGAAAATAGAGAACAAGGAAATACAATCACATATCATCCAAAGAATAACATAAATATTTTCTCTGGGAAACCCTTACAGAAGAAAACCCAGATAGAAGGTAAGGTTTCTCTTCTCTCTTTTCTATGGTATGGAAATAATGCAAGTGCAAAGGAGAAGACACTCTCTATGGAGTTACTCGAGACCTGTGGCCTATTAGGATGCTACAAAACATTAACCCCCCTCTCTTATGCTCTATAATTTTCTCACTACCAGTTTTTCTGCTCTACTATGGAACAAAATACAAAACATAGAATGGAACCTCTTCTCCTCCTAGCGGTCTGGTATTTAGCATAACCTGATAGCCATCTAGGGGCAGGGTTTTGACTTCCTCAACCCTCAACTGTGATAAGGTTTAGTACCTTCTAGAATCTTCTTAAAATTACATACGTGTCTATCCCTATATGCGTGATTAACGGGGGCATATGTGACATGCTCTTGTACCATGGTGGTCAACACGGTGGGTCAACTTGTGTGAGGCATAGCTTTTGCATACGAGCTCTGATTGACATGATTTTTTCATTGTTAGAAATATGTAGATGTGTATAATAGTGTCACAAGTTCCAAGTTGTGTAGGGAAATTTTTTACCCCAAAAATGTCATTTGTCGCCTCAAAATGGCTCTGGAAGGTTTCAAACCCTAATTTTCCGAAATGGGACCTGCCATTAAAATGACCTTGCAAGCTAGTTCCTCCAATTTGTTCCACTCTAAAAGAATCAAGATAGATGAAAAATAATATAATTATCCAATCCATATCATACCATCTGGATTGGATCATTAAAAAAAAAAGGAAATACATAACTCTAAAATCTACTCAATACCAATTTTTGAATTATGTATTATTCTAGAAAAACTACAATGGGGTATTATTGAGGTGCCTAGAAAAGTGTAAATCTAACCAAGTTCTCAAGGAACTATATTTTGAGAGCCATATATTATTGGCCAACATTATTCAGGGATTATCATGCATACATTTGAAAGTGAAAAGTTTGCTAGATTGGTGTTGGAAGAGAGAAACAAAAATTATATCCCACTACAACCTATTATAATGGGTGAAGCATTTCAGTAATGGGGCCTCGATATTATTGGGGAGATAAACCCAAAATATTTGAATAAATACAAGTACATTATAAATGCTACAGATTATTTCATGAGGTAGATAGAATAAATCCCATTGACCAAGGTGAATGAAGATCTATCATCAAATCCTGGAACAATATTTGATGACAACGTTTGGGGTTCCTTCCATGCTTTTTTAATAATTTTTCATATTTTTCTTCTTTAAAAATAACTAAGTTTTCCTTATAAAAATGAATTATTTTAAGGTATTTAGTTAATTATTACCCTTAAGGAAATGGTGGAGTTGAATCTACTAACAAAAAACTAACCAAAATATTAAAGGAAACCATTGTTGATCAGCAAAGAAATTAACACAATCCACTATCCCATGGTCTCTTAGCTGATAAAGTAACACCTAAGGATACTATGATAACCTCATCATACTTTATAGTATATGGAAAATAATATATCCTAACACCAGATTTTTTCTTACCCTCCCTACAACTTCCTCAATTTGAAATAGGGAAAAGTTTCCTAGCTATTAAAAAATGAATCAATCTCTTAATGAATATTGAATAAGAAAGGGAGAAAGTTGTTGGTTGTGGTGCCTGATTATCTTCCTGATTCAGAGGTCTTTTGTTTTCAGTCGTGTTTATACCCCATGAATACTTTACACCCTAGAAGTATGTACACTCTTCCACGCGAGGGAGTGGAGAGGGTGGTTACCCTCTCTACGGGGTTTGGGGGTGAAGCCCCTGGAGGAAAATTTTCCTTGTAAATGTATATTGTAATTTCATTGTAAATCTGAACCGTTCATTATAAGGTCATAGATCTAATAGTAGAAATTATGTTAGGGTTTTTTTCCCTATAAGGAAACCCTCTGTTATGAGGGAAATGTATTGTGGCTATGTATGATAGCGAATATTGTATTATGAGATTAGAGACAATGAGAGAAAGAAGAGGAAGTTACAGTGGGTTTGTTGTAGGTTGTATCCCTTCATATGCTGGATAATAATAAAGGAAGGACCTGGAAATTTCTGTAGTGGACGTAGCCCACACTGGGTGAACCACGTAAATATGTGTCTCAATTATATTGTGTATCTTCTGTGTTTTGTTTCCACATTTGTTTTATTTTATTGCTCCATGATCTTGTTTTTCTAACAACTAGTATCAAAGAGAAAGGTAACTTGCGGGAAAAGAGGGTTCTAGGCTCGAGTGGGAGCAATGGCAGAAGATGGAAAGTTTAGGGTCGAGAAATTTAACAGCCAAAACTACCTGTTATGGAAGATGTAGATGGAAGATTATTTATATTAGAAGGATCTATTCCTACCATTGGGAAGAGTAGCAAAGAAGTCGATGGCCATGAAGGACAAAGAATGGGAGATTCTTGACAGAAAGGCTCTAGGAATGATACGAATGACCCTGGCAATGTCGGTGGCTTTCAATATTTCGAAAGAAAAGACAATGAAGGCTTTGATGGAAGCATTGGCTATATTGTATGAAAAACCCTCGACGTCCAATAAGGTATTTCTAATGAAGAAATTATTTAATATGAAGATGTCTGAAGGTGGGTCTGTTGCAGATCATTTAAATGATTTTGATATGGTTACTAATCAACTAAGTTTTTTAAAGTGGAATTTGATGATGAGGTCAGGGCTCTTCTAATCTTGTGTTCATTGCTAGAAAGATGGAACGGCTTGGTCATGGCTGTAAGTAAATCTGTCTCTGGTTCAAATACTTTAAAATTTGATGATGTTGTTGGTGTTATCCTTAGTGAGGAAATGTGATAGAAAAGAACAGGTGAGACATCAGGTAATGCATTGAACATGGAGAACAGGGGAAGACAAAGGGATAGAGGAAAGGGCCTAGGGAACCACGAGAATTCTAGGAAGGGAAGATCCAAATACAGACTTGGAAATATAGAGTGTTGGAATTGTGGGAAGAAAGGACATCTGAAGAAATATTACAGAGCTCCAAAGAAACAAAGAGATGGACAACAAGAGAGAAATCAAGAAGCAAATGTAATAGGTGATGTGCTACAAGATGCTTTGATTCTTTCTATAGATAATATTTATGAGTCTTGGGTAGTAGATTCAGGGGCTTCATTTCATGCCACACCCCATAGGAAACATTTTCTATATTATGTTCAAGGTGATTTTGGACAGGTTCATTTGGGTGGTGATGCACCATGCAAAATTGTTGGAATGGGAAAGGTAAAAATAAAGCAACGCAATGGAAACCAATGGTTGTTGAAAGAGGTAAGAAATGTTCTAGATTTAAGGAAAAATCTAATTTCAACAGGGCAGTTGGAAAGTGAAGGTTGTATATCCATATTTACAGATAAGACATGGAAGGTCATCATAGGATCATTGGTGATAGAAAAAGAAGAGAAGGTAGGTACATTGTATTTATGTACTGGTAATACTGACTCTTCTATCGCTTTAGCTTCTACAAGAGTGGATACAACACTATGGAATCTTCTACAAGAGTGGATACAACACTATGGAATCATAGTATGGGACACATGAGTGAGAAGGGAATGTAGATACTTCAAAAAATAAATTTGTTTCCAAATCTTAAACAAATTGATTTGGACTTCTGTGAGCATTGTGTTTATGGGAAACAGAAGAGAGTCAGATTTGTTAGAGTCGAAAAAGAAAAGAAGAATGAAAGGTTAGAGCTTGTTCATACAGATGTATGGGGACTAGCTCAGGTATCATCTCTTGGTGTCTCTCATTATTATGTTACTTTTATTGATGACGCAACTAGAAAAACTTGGGTTTATTGCATTCGACAAAAATATGATGTTTTTGATACTTTTAAGAAATGGAAAGCTTTGGTTGAGAATGAGACAGGAAAAATTTTAAAGTGTCTCAGATAAGATAATGGAGGTGAATATTACACCAAGGAGTTTGATTATTAATGTTCATACCATGGGATTCGTAGAGAGAAGACAATTCCAAGAACACCGAAAGAAAATGGTGTGTCAGAAAGGATGAACATGACAATCATGGAGCGTGCAAGCAGTATGAGATTGCATGTTGGTTTTCCCTTATAGTTCTGGGTAGATGTTGTAGATACTGTTGTTTACTTAATAAACAGAGGACCTTCAAGCTCTTTGGATGGTAGAATTTCAGAGGAGGAATGGACAGGAAAAAAGGTAAACTATTCTTTTTTGAAAACTTTCGGTTGTGAAGTATTTGTCCATATTGATAAAGAAAATAGAACAAAGCTTGAGCCAAAATCCAAGAAGTGTACCTTTATTGGATACGGTGTTAATGATTTTGGTTATCGCTTATGGGATTATGAAAATAAAAAAATAATTAGGAGTAGAGATGTCATATTCAATGAGAAGGTAATGTACAAAGATCAGTTGCAGGGAAGGAAACAAGAAAAAGAAAAACAAGAATACACAGTGCTTGATGAGATCACTAAAAAGATATTCCAAAGGAAGCAGAAAATCAAAATGTACAACAACAAGAGCAACAAGTACCTCAAACAC
Source organism: Picea mariana (assembly GCA_032191745.1). Taxonomy (NCBI): domain Eukaryota; kingdom Viridiplantae; phylum Streptophyta; class Pinopsida; order Pinales; family Pinaceae; genus Picea; species Picea mariana. Next base: position 267,546 of record JASDQU010100568.1, read on the forward strand.
CTACAAGTGTTGTTAGAAAATATACCAGGTTAAGTTGACCCCCTGAACGATACTCTCCTTCATTGTATTATTTATCATCGACTGGTTCTGGTGAACCAGAATGTTATAAAGAGGCAATGCAGGTAGACACCAACAAGAAGTGGGAGCAAGGCATGAAAGAGGAAATGGATTCCTTGGTAAATAACCATACTTGGGACTTGGTTCAGTTTCCTACAGGAAAAAGAGCATTGCAGAATAAATGGGTTTACAAGTTGAAGGAGGAAGATGGAGGAATAAAGTGGTACAAGGCTAGACTTGTTGTAAAGGGGTTTGCACAAAAGAAAGGTATAGATTTTGATGAAATATTTTCTCTTGTTGTTAAAATGACTTCAATTAAGACTATTTTAAGTCTCATGGCAGTAGAATATTTTCATCTTGAACAATTAGATGTTAAAACAAATTTTCTCCATGGGGATTTGGAGGAAGAGATTTATATGCAGCAGCCATAGGGGTATCGTGTCAAAGGGAAGGAGAATTTGGTATGCAGGTTGAATAAGAGCTTGTATGGCCTAAAGCAAGCTCCAAGGCAGTGGTATTTGAAGTTTGACAGGTTTATGACAGAACATGGTTATAGTAGATGTCATTCTGATCACTGTGTTTATTTCAAAAAGCTAGAAAATGGAAGCTATATTATCTTGCTATTGTATGTAGATGACATGCTTGTTGCAGGGTCTAATATGAAGGATATAAATTTGCTCAAGAAGAAATTAGCTAATTCATTTGTGATGAAGGATTTGGGTGCTGCAAAGAAAATCCTTGGTATGAGAATAACAAGAGACAGGAAAAATTGCAAATTGACATTGTCTCAGGGTGAGTACATAGAGAAGGTGTTGGAGAGGTTTATAATGCAAAATGAAAAACCAGTTAGTACACCTTTAGCCATCCATTTCAAATTAAATAAGGAAATGTGTCCCAAGACACATGAGGAGATAGAATACATGTCCAGGGTCTCTTATTCATCAGCAATTGGCAGCTTGATGTATGCAATGGTTTTCACAAGACCAGATATTGCACATGCAGTGGGAGTTGTGAGTAGGTATATGAACAATCTAGGTAAAGAATATTGGGAGGCAGTAAAGTGGATTCTCAGGTATTTGAGGGGTACTGCTACTCATGCATTATGTTTTGGAGGTTCAGACACTTTTCTACAGGGATATGTTGATTCAAATATGGCATGTGATAAAGACAACAGGAGCACCATAGGGTATGTTTTTACTATAGGTGGAACAACAATAATTTGGATTTAAAAGATGCAAAAGGTTGTTTCACTTTCAACAATAGAGGCAGAGTATGTTGCTGCTACAGAGGCTAGTAAAGAGATGATTTGGTTACAAAGGTTTATGGAGGAATTGAGAAAGAAGCAGGAGAATAGCAGGTTGTATTATGTCAATGAGAGTGCCCTTCATCTTGCAAATAACTCAGCCTTCCATTCAAATAATAAGAATATACAGTTGAGGTACCACTTCATACGATCCACCTTGGAAGATGGACATTTGAAATTGGAAAAGATACACACTAGCCAGAATCTTGAAGACATGTTAACAAAGGGAGTAACCAGGGAGAAACTGAATTCCTACTCAGTTTCAGTTGGTATTCAAGAATGAAGATGAATATGAGAAAATTTCCAGGTCCAAGAAGGTGTAGAGTCCAGCATATACAACAACGGTGGAGTTTTTGAGATCAGTCTCCAAGTGGGAGATTGTTGGTTGTGGAGCCTGATTATCTTCCTGATTCAGAGGTCTTTTGTTTTCAACTGTGTTTATACCCCATGAAGACTTTACACCGCATAAGTATGTACACTCTTCCACGTGGGGGAGTGCAGAGGGGGGTAACCCCCTCTGCGGGGTTCGGGGGCAAAGCACCCGAAGGAAAAATTTCCTTGTAAATGTATATTGTAATTTCATTGTAAATCTGGATCATTCATTATAAGGTTGCAAATCTAACGATAGAAATTATGTTAGGGGTTTTTTCCCTAGAAGGAAACCCTCTGTTACGAGGGAAATGTATTGCGGCTATGTATGATAGTGAATATTGTATTATGAGATTAGAGACTGTGAGAGAAAGAAGAGGAAGTTACAACGGGTTTGTTGTAGGTTATATCCCTTCATATGTTGGATAATAATAAAGGAAGGACCTGGCAATTTCTCTGGTGGACGTATCCCACACTAGGTGAACCACATAAATCTGTGTCTTTATTGAATTGTGTATATTTTGTGTTTTGTTTCCGCATTTGTTTTATTTTATTGCTGCACGGTCCTGTTTTTCTAACAAAAGCCAAGTAGAAGTTTATTTTTCATCAACAACCCGTAATAATTTGTTTTACAAACATTCAACAACATGAAAAATGTTTGAGGTAAGAGATATTGTTCTAAAATTGTATAAGCTAAATGAGCCTAAAGGAAAACATACAAAGTTTCAATGTTTATGGCTTGGGCCATTGAAGGTGGATGAAAAGCTTGGTCTTGGCTCTTACAAACTATAAAACATGGAAGGGGAGATGGAAATTCTCCATGTCAATGGCCAAGTATTAAAAATATATTTCCATTAGTGGCCTCAGAATGGTTTGCATGTACACATTGGTCCTCATCCATTCTAGTTTACTTTGTATTTCTTTTATTGATTTGAGTTTTAAGATTTTAGAATAGGTTGTATTATTTTGAGTTTTCTCTAATAAATTTAATTTCAATTTGAAAGTTTGGTTTGCATCATTTTCTTTGGAAACGAGTTCTTATATCCATGGCTTACTTACTGATCAATTTGTAATTTCCTAGAAGGGTTAGGTCTAAAATTTTGATAAAAGTAGACACACTTTCTAATTCTCAAAATCCCCCATCTTATTTATTTATCATTACTTAAAAAATAACCTTTCAATAAATATTTCATGTTACCTAAACGTTAAAATTGTGGTGGAATTGGGGTTATGAACACCAAAATATCTTGAAAAGTAAGTTAAGTGGTGATTCAGTCAACCTAAATATACCATCCATTCACATTAAATGAGCACACCATGTGAAAGGTTTTTAGTCAGACCTCTAAGTTTTAAAATCTCTTAGGACATATGTTGGCACAGGGGCAGACCTAGGGTTCAACGCTACAACAACGCAACAACAAAACCCTAAATACCGACCCTTTCGACAACACCTGCGAAGCAGATGAAGTCTCATCCAAGGTAGAGGCAGGGGTGGTTGCAAGACTCAAGTGTCTGCAACCTTAGCTGGGACACAGATCTGTGATTATGATACTTAATAGAGCACTCAACACCGTCAGTTCCTCAATATGCAATCAATATCCACTTCGCTGATAAAACAGAGCTTCGCAAAATTCACACTAATCTAATGTATTTAAGAACTTAACATAGGTAAATAGATCAGATCTAGCAGATTAAGAACTAAGCATATTCATCTAGAGTAGATCTAACATTCTCACATATCATTAGTACTAAGCATAAGAAGATCTATCTAATAATCTCAAAGCACTTAGAAAATAACATATAAATGGATCAGAACATCGCACAGAGAAGAGTAACACAATATTTACGTGGTTCACCCCCACCCTGGGGCTATGTCCACCAACTATTCTTCTTTATTAGATTCTTCAACAGGTTACATGCACATAGCCTTAGAACCCTTCTCCACATAAGATAGAATATTTGCGCATCTCGCTAGATCCTTCTTCCTTGCGTTACATCACAAATCCTTCCATTTTCTGTTACAACCGCTTACACTTAGCTCTGCAAGTCTCTTACAGTCATGCACATAGAACTTATAGGCCCTACTTTCACTTAGAAAACATTTACATTTGAATAGCGGCCTAACATCACATATATGCCCTCCCTTACACTACCTAGATATCTATTTATACATTACAAAATAGGCATAAACATGGGTAAACCCATGGGTCGACATCCCAATCCCATTACATAATACCAAAAACCCAAAAAGGACCCAATAGGGGCCAAGATCTCGTGATCTCTGCTTCGTCTTGCGCTCCTCCTTCGACAGGTTGTCGAAGTCCAAAATAGGTCAACATGACCAAGAATCTCCAAAAACTTGGTCAAGGGCCAACATGCCCCCAACACTCACCTGTGACTCATCTTGAGTCACTCTGGTCTCACTAGTTTTTCCTCGAATGCCTCAGGCTTTGCTTGAGCTGCTTCGACTTGTTGTTGCGCAATGACCTCTTGCTCGATGAACTCCTATATCACTGCATCATTCATGGGCCCTTCTAGGCATTGTTCTGCTGCGGTGACAACCTGTAATAACTCCGCTCCTCAACTTTCAACCTCTGTGAACAGTTGGCATGCCTTATCTTGTAGTGGTTGGAGTCGTTGAGTTACTTCCATAACTTTGATTTGAATCATATGGATCTGCTTTTGGGCGGTGCATTTCTCTTGAGACTGTTTCATTCTTTCTACGACCGACCGGGCATTCAGCTACGCCTGTAGTGTGTTCGTGTGCTCCTTCGCTTCCTAGAGATGTGACTCCAGTACCTGTAACTTTGGATTCTCGGTGAGGTTCTCATGTGTTTGGGCACTGTGGTTAATCAATTGCTTTCATTCTAGGGAAAGAGATTTTAGTCTGTCAACTGCGCTGCGGGCAGTTGCTTCTCTTAAGTCCCTTACATCCTGTGGGGTTTCGGGCATAGTGCATAGTTCCAAATCTGCGATGTGTTGTTGTAGTTTTTGGATCACTTCTTCAAGTTGCGCCACCTGCTGTGGAACTCGCTCTTCGGTCTTTACTTCTACAATTGTCACAGAGCGAAGTGCTCTGTTGACCATTTCCTTTACTTCGAATTTCTCTATGAGCAACTGTTTCTTTCTTTGCTGCAGCTGTGCTTTTTCTTCATCCCACTTCACTTTGAGAGAAATATTTTCCTGTTCTGCAGTACTGCGTTGCTCTAGAAAGACTCCTTGTACTTGTGCTAAAGCCTGGGTGTCTTGTGTTGTTTCTTCCTGTGCTCATCGAAGGAGATCTTTGACTGTATCAGTGATTCGGTGGAGTTGATCTAGCTCATCTCTCATTTCTGGTGTTCCTAATGGAAGAGGAGCAATGGAAAATGCGCAGCTGGACTGTAGTGCCTGTTGCACCCCTTGAAGTTCAACCTCAATTCGATTTTACATCTCCTCCTGCTTAGCCTCTTTCTTCTCTGCTATCTCCAACGAAGCATCGTTCAGGGATTCTACGATGAAATCGAAGTCATTTGGGGTGAGGATAGTCTCCAATTTGGTCATGGTTACTTTCGATTTCTTCCGAGAGGAAGGCTTCGGGGAGGAAACCTTCCTTTTCTTTGAGGGGTCCTCCTCCTCTCTAGGCGGTGTTAATTTGCCTCTCCTTTGTTCAGCCTCTGTGCCATATATCTCTTCGCCACCACCCCCTTGCACTGGTGACATGGAAGCAGTCTTCACCGAGGCACTGCTTAAATCTTGTACTTCGTCAGTCTTCTTTGTATTGCTAGCTCTGAGTGTATCCTGCGCAACTTCTGGGCTGTCTATGTCAGATATCTTTGTAGGGTCTATTGGAATAAGGAGGTCCGCCGACCATTCCTTGGTGATCTCCTCCAAGTCCTACTCTGTCAGTTTGTAGTATGACTGCAGCTGCTGCTTATGTTCATCGATGCATGTTGTAATATAAATACGATGTCGATCAACACTGAATTTCATCAAAGGTCAGAACCTGTGTAAAGTATTCAGGGTCATATGAGGCTTGGACTAGATGGTTGTCTTCAGCTGATTGTAGTATGTATGGAACATGGCATTTGACTACCATTTCTTATTCATGTCACTCGAATACCACAGTGTACTGAACTTTGCAGCCAAAGGTTCAAAGAGCTCGATGTCCAGGAAGGTCGCACCTTCCGGCATCTGTTGATACTGAGAGGGCGGTGAATCAGTATCAAGTACAATTTAAAACATTTTTCAACTTATACTTAAAACATTCAATTATATCCAATGGTAAATGAACAATAGTATAAGAGTTACACCAATACACCATGCACAATATATGAGAAATAATCAATAGTTATTGTTCAAGGGAAGTAATGACTTCCAAAGGTAGCTATAGCTTCCAAATGTAAAGGGAGGGATAAAAATCCAAGAGGAAGATACAATCCTCAAATATCAAGAGATATTTTAACTCTCCATCCTTGCCCCTTCCTTCCACCCAAGAATATAAGAGAGATAATAAAAATTTACATTAAATCATCACCATCAACCAACCATCACATAGAACCTGATAATGCTTCCTGAGACTTATTCAATTTATGTAATTATTCAATTATTGGAATACTCTGATCTTGTAGATAATATTACTCAATGTATTCTATGAAGCTTCTCCAAGTTTCATTCCTTGAATCCTCCCCAAAAAGAAGTTATAGAGAGAATGGTAGACCTTGTTCAATTCTGGTTTATTCAGGAGACCGAACTTGTACAGAATACCCGACACTCAATATTTAACATCAGATTTTGAAACTCACACGCAATAAACTATAGTTTGTACTATTTCCAATTCAATTTTTCCCACTTCATTTGGATTCTCTATGAAGAAGTTATGACTATTTTACCCGGAACACCTGTTTATTGACTAGCTTCAGGACTGGTCAAAAACCCTATCTTCCACAGAGTGTATCTCCATAATTATAGCGAATCAAGAGCTAAAAAATTTACCATAGGTACCTTGATATGTCTTCTCAATACCACATATATTTCACCATCTGAATCATTCTATAAAAAGTTTTATAGAGAAAATGGTAAGATGACCTGAAAATAACATACCTTAGAACACATCACCAAAAGACTTCATTCTCCCTTGAAATCCAGCCTTCTTTACTTCTAGTTTCCTATGAAATTTGACTTTTGTATCAAATGAATGTATAATGATTTGTATTTATACCATTTATGTCACTTCTTTTTAACATTAGGGCTGACCTAACACTTTCTTATTTTGTAGTTCTTTTCTTTAATTATCTCCAGGGCCTACATGTACTTCCTTCTTCAATTCACTTTGTCATCTTCAAAAATTCATTTCTCCTCAACCATGAGGATCCACGTGATGTACCACATACCACCAGAAACAACATGATGTATACTATCCATCCATGGGTTTTGTATCTGCATGTGCATTGTCCTTCATGTCCAAATACCTTCATCAATCTTGCCGTCCAAAACCCATGACTAGGGTTGACATCAATGACAACAACCAATCTTCCAACAATCTCCCCTTTTCATAGATGGCAAGACTCATGCTACCCCTATCATCACGATCCCAATTTCTCTCCCCCTTTGACATCAATGGAAAAGGGTAGGGATTTCTCCCCCTGAGTTTAATGGAAAAAGGCAACTCTCTTCTTTGGGGCTACTCCCCCTGAACATGTGGCACTCAAGAATACTTCATCCTGATTTTGGTCTTTGGGAATTTTTCTTCCTTGGAATCCTTTTGTGTGTCTTTTGTATTCTGTCTCTTCTTCATGTCTAGGATGTATATGTTGTTCGGTATTCTTGTTGCAGTTGCAACCAATCTTCCTGAGTTATTTTCTCTGATTTTACATTTTTGGGAGTCAAACGTAAGAGTGTATCCTTGATCACACATTTTACTAACACTGAGTAGAATATGCTTCAAGTCTTCAACCAATAGGACATTCTTTTGTTTTACATTTTTTCTTCCAAGCTCTACTACACCTTCTCCAAGTATTTTGGCAGATGAGTCATCTCCAAATGCAACATTGCCACCCTTTCTCTTCAAGCTGATGAATTTGTCTTGATCCCCGGTCATGTGTGAAGAACATCCACTGTCTATGTTCCATTCATATTCTTCTTTACATTCTTCAGTGGTTAATGATATTCAACAATCTTCATTTTTTGGAATCTCTTTCCTTCTCCATACTGTGGTTGGCATAGGGAGATGTTCATTCATATATCTACAATCTCGTGCTTTGTGACCAATATAATTACATTTGTAACATACAATATTTTGGTCCATAAATGGGGAAAATGAATTATAACTTATGTTGACAAATCCATGATTATTTCCATATCTTCTATTTACACCATTCATGTTTCTTGTGTATTTGTTCCTTTCATTGATTCTGCAATTAATTGCCTCGTGTCCAAAATTTTTGCAAGTATAACAATGACCAAGAA
>JASDQU010100568.1:275738-300433 GCA_032191745.1 Picea mariana
TCCATAAATGGGGAAAATGAATTATAACTTATGTTGACAAATCCATGATTATTTCCATATCTTCTATTTACACCATTCATGTTTCTTGTGTATTTGTTCCTTTCATTGATTCTGCAATTAATTGCCTCGTGTCCAAAATTTTTGCAAGTATAACAATGACCAAGAAAGAAATTTTGATACCTTGGAGTAAGTGGCCTTCTTTGTGATGTAGTCAATCTGGGTTCATGATCTACTCTTCTATAGTTTCCTTCATACTGATTGAAGCTTCTTTGATTCCTAAAGGTAGGAGGTCTTCTTGGATATTCATCTCTTTTGTAATCATTCCTTCTTTCTGGTATCCTGGTCCACTTCTCATCAACTATCTGTGTAGCTCTTTCTTCAACCTTCTTCTTGGTATTTTCATATTCTTTGTATGAAGTTTCACCCATGCATCCAAGATGTGTTAAGTCTTTTGGTACTTGAGAGTTTCTTAAGCTCTTCCTCAATGAGACAACTTCTTGTTCAAGTTTCTCACAATCTTCTTCTTTCTTCATCATTTGGACCTTCTTTACTTCTCCTATTCTTCTTTCTTCTTCGAGTAGAGTTTTCAAGGAAATGGTTTCTTCTCTTAGTTTCTCAAAGTCTTTTAATTGTTTCTTCAAGCTTACAACTGTATTTTCATAACTACCCAATTCACTTCTTAGTTTTCTACGCATGTCTTTGAGCTTGCTATTTTCAATCTCAACATGCTTCAATATTTTAAGATTCTCATCTTCTTGTTGAATCATTTCTGATTCATGATTTTCTTCTTCTTCATTGGAATTTTATTCTTTAGTGTCATCTCTTTCAATCCTTGGATGAGGACATTCAAATTCAACATGTCCTACTCCTTCACAATTAAAGCAAAATAATTGACCTCTATTTTCTTCTTTGAAATCTAAGATGTTGTAAGTTACTTCAACTTCTTCTTCTTCTGCTACTTTTTCCCTTGCATAAAGGTCTTGTAGTTTGTCCCAAAGCTATTTTTTTGATGAACATGATCCCACCTTGGATTTCACTGAATCTGTCAATCCATCCAGGATGGTATCTATTGTCAATTTTTTGTTCCTTTTGAGTAATATTATCTCTCATATGTTCCTTTTTGGTTTCTTCAAAGCATTGTCTCCTGAAGCAACTGAGAACCAAACATATGCCCCAGGAGATTTCAAGTAAGTTTCCATTCTATTACTCCAGTATTCAAAATTGATTCCATCAAATGGTGGAATCCCATTTGGAATGTTGTCTTCCATTTCTACATAGGATCTTCCTTCCAGTGGTTAAACTGTACTGAAGGTAACCTGCTCTGATACCAATTGTTCATACCGAGACGGGGGTGAATTGGTATCAAGTACAATTTAAAACCTTTTTCAAATTATACTTAAACCATTCAATTATATCCAATGATAAATGAACAATAGTATAAGAGTTACACCAATACACCACAATACACCATGCACAATATATGAGAAATAATCAATAGTTATTATTCAAGGGAAGTAATGATTTCCAAAGGTAGCTACAACTTCCAAATGTAAAGGGAGGGATAAACATCCAAGAGGAAGATACAATCCTCCAATATCAAGAGATAATTGAACTCTCCATCCTTGCCCCTTCCTTCCACCCAAGAATATATGAGAGATAATAAAACTTTGCATTAAATCATCACCATCAACCAACCATCACATAGAACCTGATAATGCTTCCTAAGACTTCTTCAATTTATGCAATTATTCAATTCTTGGAATACTCTGATCCTGTAGATAATATTACTCAATGTATTCTCTGAAACTTCTCCAAGTTTCACTCCTTGAATCCTCCCCAAAAATAAGTTATAGAGAGAATGGTATACCTTGTTCAATTCTGGTTTATTCAGGAGACCGAACTTGTACATAATGGCCCTCGCTCAATATTTAACATCAGATTATGAAACTCACATACAAGAAACTAAAGTCTATACTGTTTCCAATGTAATTTTTCCCACTTAATTTGGATTCTCTATGAATAAGTTATGATTGTTTTACCCGGAACACTTGTTTATTGACTAGCTTCAGAACTAGTCAAAAACCCTATATTCCACAGAGTGTATCTCCATAATTATAGTGAATAAAGAGATGAAAATTTTACCATAGGTACCTTGATATTTCTTCTCAATACCATATCAATTTCACCATATGAATCGTTCTATAAAAAATGTTATAGTGAAAATGGTAAGATGACCTGAAAATAACATACCTTAGAACACATCACCAAAAGACTTCATCCTCCCTTGAAATCCGTCCTTCTTTACTTCTGATTTCCTCTGAAATTCAACTTTTGTATCAAATGAATGTATAATGATATGTATTTATACCATTTACGTCACTTCCTTTTAACATTAGGGCCGAACTAACACTTTCTTATTTTGTAATTCTTTTCTTTAATTATCTTCAGGGCCTGCATGTACTTCCTTCTTCAATTCACTTTGTCATCTTCAAAAATTCATTTCTCCTCAACCATGAGGATCCACGTGATGTGCCACATACGACCGAAAAAAACATGATGTATACTATCCATCCATGGGTGTTGTATCTACATGTGCATTTTCCTTCATGTCCAAATACCTTCATCAATATTGTGTTCCAAAACCCATGACTAGGGTTGACATCAATGACAACAACCAATCTTCCAACAACATATCCCAGACAATGAAAGTGATAAGGATCAATAGCCAGCTGAAATGAAATTCACACCCTTAATCCTGGGATTCTCTGTAGTCAATTTCTAATTGGTTCGCTAGGTACTTCGCCCAATTCATTTGTAGGCCCTCCGCGCACTTCCCTACGAGGTCGACTACAAAACCAATGACTTGGGTGGGTCGGTTCTTGCGAACTAACTTTCCTGTGATCAATTGACAGGTGAGGCGCACTGCGTTTCTATGGATAGAAGCTACCTTGTAGCCTCGTGTTCCATTATTTACATCTCCATAGGTGTCCTTTATCCTTTGAGCTAGAGCGCGATCCATGGTTTTTCCGGTATAGAAATCCCGTGGGTCAGGGCCTTGCATACTCAGTCCTGTGATCCGATTGATCAACATAGGATAAAATATTATACGATGATTTAAACACAAGTATCTGCCATGGTAATAGAATAGCAACAACTTGACACATGCATTCACCTCTTGGTGTCTTCTGAAGTGAGGAATCTTCATGATGTTGAGCAGTGTGGACTGCGCGACATTCATAGTCTATGACTGGGGAATTATCTTTGAATTATTTTCCTTTGTTCTGGTCAGGTACTTATGTGGGGCTAACATGTTGTAGAATTTCTTGTCGCCAAGGTTGAAGTAGCTAAACTTCAATGCTGCAATCTTTTCTTGGTCTGTGCAAACTATGCGTATCCCTTTTGGGAGGTACACAGTGATCAAGGAATACTCAAAGTCTCTAGGTACATTGTCTCGATTTACAATGCTGCTCAAAGGTGGTAGATAGGCGGGTAATATGATCGGGATCATTTTAGTATTCATGAGATCATCCCTGTGCTTGGTTTGCTTTTCATCTGCTGGTCGGGATGGTCCGGATCGAGAAGTGGACGGAGAGGTCAGCAGTCCTCTCATCGACAATGCTTGTACACTTGTAGACAATCCTCTCTCTGACATGACTCTTTCAGTCATCAAGTTGAGGAGTACTTCTGTCATTGATTCTTCGATTGCGTTGAGCTCGTCGGACATATGTGCTCAGGATTAATTAGATCGGGGTCAAATTAACTTAGACACTGCAGTAGAATAAATAGTAAGAGGGAAATGATCACTGTATACAATTCACTTAGTCTACGGGCTCAATATCTTGGTTAGCAAAAGTATTCTCGGTGCGTGACGCGATGGGATAAATAGGTAACTCGACAATGGTTCACTTGTAATGGGTATGAAGCCTCATTAACTCTTGTTCTGACCATTATGGCACGATCCAACAGTCCAATGTCGAGTTGTCTCAGCATAAATTTTTTTCTATCCGTTTAGAGCGTCGGTCGAACGGTTATAATGTCCCCAATGGCTATATTGCTTCGCCATGACGAAGTGCCATGTGTAATTATTCTGATATCCCGACGAAGCTCCAATTTTGCAAATTTTCTTTATGCAAAGTTCCCTCTGGAACCTTCTATAACTTTTCAATCTTATCCCTCTTCTTACTTAACTTCCTATCCTTCATTCCAATGAGCTTCGTCTCGGTATTCCTTTTTCCATTCTAATTCTTATCTTCTTTTGACATAGTCACTGCGTGCTGTTGAGATTATTTCCTAGGATTCAGGAGTGATACCTCTTCTTTATCTGGGGTAGGTACTTCAGTCTTCTGTGAGTCCTCTAATGTTCTTGCAACTTCGACATCTCGACCTCTAGTGTTAAATAGCTTCGATCTGTTCTTTTGTTCTTCAATCAAATGTGTGATCCTTCTAGTCACGAAATCTTTTAACTCTTGTTTCTTCTAATCCAAACTTCTTCTTCCTTTCGTCTGGCTTGATCTCTATCAATCCAAGGTTTTCCTAGTAACATGGTAAATGGGGTGCTGTCCTCAATAAATTTAATAATCTCAAAATCTTCTTCTGTCGAAGTTCCATTGGAATTCATAGATATCTTAGTGAGATTTCCACATAGGTTTACCAATTTTCCTCTGAATAATCCTATTCCTCCTAATGAGGGAGTCATAGAAGGCCTCCCTATAGCTTTCCAAGTTCTCTCTATCATGATATTCACCCATGCTTCCTCATCTAGAACACAATCAATGTTGAAGTCTCCTATTCTTCCTTCGATGCATTGTTTTTCTTTAAAGATCTCTGATAATTTAACATGTCGGTGGTCATTCAGGGTTTATTTTATCTGTAGCAGTGCTTTCTCTGATTCTTTCTGGGGTTCTGCCATCTTTTTTGGATCTGTCTTAGGGTTTTCTTGATTCAGATTCATTCTTTCAAGCTTAGCAATCATTCTAGGGAAATCTAATACTTCATGATCCATAGCTCTGCAACAAAGACAACTAGGTATTCTCCCAGGGAATTCCTTAGCAAGATGTCCCGGTCTTATGCAACTGTAATAGAGGGTTAATCCTCTCTTTATTTTAAATTATCCCCATCTTGTCCTGCACTGCGCGCTAGGATCATAGGAGCTAACCTGCAACAAATTCTTTCTAGGGTCCTGCATCCATTTGTTAGTCCAAACATTCTTTCTATGCATAGGTATAACATATCTTTCACTATTCTTATCATATCTACTCATATCAAATATTCTTTCATGTATTAGTGCCCTAGTTTGTAATCTAGGATAGAATCTATCAAACATACCTAGATGCATACTCTAGAAACAAAAAATTTCATTTGTCTTACTTTTATAGAGCACAACGCTTTCAGATCTAGAAATTTTCTACTATTCTTACCTTTATCAGAGCACGGAGCTTACAGATATTACATCTTTTCTTTAGATATGACCTCCTTTCTTCAGATCTGACCTCTTTACTTGGCACAAACCTTCACAGGTCAAGTAAAATGCTACGCACTAGGGAAACAGATCTACGCATAGAGATTCACAGTTTCAGGTTGAATCTTTGCACAAGCTTCTTCTTCCTTAGTTCCCAACAGTTACAGTTTAAGGTCCCAGCAACAGAACCATTTTTTGGCACAAGGGCAGACCTAGGGTTCAACGCTACAACAACGCACCAACAAAACCCTAACTACCGGCCCTTTGGGCAACACCTGCGAAGCAGATGAAGTCTCACCTGAGGTAGAGGCAGGGGTGGTTGCAAGACTCAAGTGTCTGCAACCTTAGCTGGGACACAGATCTGTGATTATGACACTTAATAGAGCACTCATCACCATCATTTCCCTAATATGCAATCAATATCCACTTCGTTGATAAAAAAGAGCTTCACAACATTCACCCTAATATAATGTATTTAAGCACTTAGCATAGGTAAATATATCAGATCTAGCATATCAAGCACTAAGCATATTCATCTAGACCAGATCTAACATTCTTACATATCATTAGTACTAAGCATAAAAAAATCTATCTAATCATCTCAAAGCACTTAGCAAATAACATATAAATGCATCAGAACATCGCACAGAGCAAAGTAACACATTATTTACATGGTTCATCCCCACCCTGGGGATACATCCACCAACTCTTCTTCTTTATTAGCTTCTTCAATAGGTTACATGCACAGAGACTCATAACCCTTCTCCGCATAGGACAGAAGATCTGCACAGCTCGCTAGATCCTTCTTCCTTGCGTTACAACACAAATCCTTCCACCATATATTACAACCGATTTCACTTAGCTCTACAAGTCTCTTATAGTCATGCACAAAGAACTTACATGCCCTAATTTCACTTAGCATACATTTACATCTGACTAGCGGCCTAACATCACATAGATGCCCTCCCGTACACTGGCTAGATATCTATTTATACATTAAAAAATAGGCCTAAGCATGGGTAAACCCATGGGTCGACATCCCAATCCGATTACATAATCCAAAAAACCCAAAAAGGACCCAAAAGGGGCTGAGATCCTGTGATCTCCGCTTCATCTTGCGCTCCTCCTTCGATAGGCTGTCGAAGTCCAAAATAGGTCAAGATGACCAAGAATCTCCCAAAACTTGGTCAAGGGCCAACAACATATCCTTATCAAGGAATGGTCAATAATTTCCTAATAATAAATATATCTCCTTGTAAGTGTGTAAAAACCACTACCTACCCCATCCACTATTCTTCAAAAGAAGAAGAAGAAGAAGAAGAAGAAGGAATGGGAAAAGGAAGTCAGTCTATAAAAGGGACATGCAGAAAAATCCACTAGGGCTATATATGCTCACTGGTAGTGGAGTAAACTTTGTGATGTTAGGGTGACTCCATTGAGTCTATATGTTGGTGGTAACTATTGTCATTAAATAAATTCCCAATCATTTAATTTTCAACCCGAGGAGTTCGTAAACTTATGAAGCACAAGCACAGTATATGCAAGATTGAAGCTAATTTAACCTAATCTAATGTTAAAGCTACAACTGAGATTGAATCGTTAAAATAATACAGGAAGCTGAAACACACGACTTGGAATTGAATTTTTACAGATCCACTTTTCTCTCAACCAATTTCCCATTATTACAAAATATAATCCCTTCAAATCCTCACACATATCTCTCATATATCTTGGATAAGATATGTCATCCATTCCCCATGATCTTCTCCTTGAAATAGGCTTGAATTATCTCCTCAAATATTGAAATGGTGGAGGAAGTAGAAGTCTTTTTTTATTAATTCTTCACATATTCCTACACATTACAAAGCTCACACATTTTTGAGATATATATGAAAACATGTTGATTTTATAATATTTAATCACAAATTCCCTTTTAATACTAAAATGAATAAAGTGGAAAATAATAAGGTAAAACCCAAATGTATTTATGAAAATGATATCATGAAAGGTTAATGGGGCGATGAAATGTGAAGAGTGATGAAGGGAAAGGTGGATGAAAATAGGACATTTATGAGCCCCAACATACCCCCCAACTTAACTTGGTGCATGTCCTCATGCAACCATGCATGGATCTTCTCAAGAAATTTTGGCATCTGAATATTGGCTTTGAGTGATGATAATGAATGTTTCTAGGATGGGATTTACATCAGTACACCTGACATTTTCTTATGGTCGGTTCTTATGTGACAACCATGAATATAAAGAATGTCGGTTCTTGTGTTAACAATATTCATTTCGTTATTTGTTCTTTTGTTGTTATGATAATAATTTTCCCATATTCTTACTGGAAAATATATTCTATCAATGTGCATAAGGAAACATCACTGAGTATAAGAAATCCCTTTTTCATATTTGTGAATCATGCCAATATGTATATCAATGATTATGAAGCAAAGTGCAACAGACTATCATTGGAAAAGAAATGTTCATAACTGGTAAATGAGACGAAAAATGGAATGATGGTAGTATAAAAATGGAGTGATGATAGTGAATAAAGTCCCCTACCCCCCAACTGATTTGGTTGCATGTCCGCATGAATCTTGGCATGAGTCATAGAAGTGAAAAGGAAAGGGAGCTTGGTGAGGAAATTGTCCAGATTATTCATTGCTAGTAGTTGAGGAATTACATGATTAAATTTTATAAAATAACATACCTCCACTTACCCAAAATGTTGATGAAATATGAAATATGAATATGGCTGATGCGTCTACTGGAGCATGGAAGATGTCACTATTGTAGGATCATGTGAAAAGTGATTGTTGTTGTAGCGTGACTGTTGTCTGCTAGATCAGAGAATGTGAAGTGGAGGAATCTGAACTGTTGCTGAATGAATCATGGAAAAGAGGAAGTATGAAAGTGGAACTGTAGTACTTTCATATAGTTGAATTCATGCTATTGTAACTACTAAGAAGTTAGGAAAAAGTCTATAGTATTCACCCGATGGTACAATTCTAGTCATGCGAATGAATGTGTTGATGTCAAGCATGAAAATAAGTCATTGGATTACCGGCCATTGATGAATACCGTTAACCAATGCGAGGAAAAATAACCATTGAAGTTAATGAGTGCCAAGGTACCTGAGTACATCTTGCGAAGTGTGAATAGATTTGTTGATGTCGAGCCACTTGCAAGATCTAACGATCAAGGGACAATGATGTATTCCCTTGATTGTTAGCGAGATAACTTGCCATTAAGGCATGGAAGTCTCCAGGTACTCAAAAGGAACTCTAGTCTATATCTCAGATAAGGTGTTGAGGTCGATGGGGAAAGACTTGTTGAAAGGTGAGCCTTAAGGAATCCCACATCAAACAATGTGAGTTCTGATAAAAAGATTGGTAGGACTATAGGAAAGATCTCAGTAGCAACAATGTTTATGGCGGCAATGTAGTCATGGAAAGGGAGATGGATAGTTTTATTGACAAGGCAAAATGAACTGAAAAAGATAACGAGATGTATGCGACTTAGAAATATAGGCGTGTGTGAAGTCATGACGGATAAGGCAATGAAATAGTGTACTCCGGCATGGATGACGAATAATCTTGGAAGGAGAAAGGTAAATGATCATGTCATGGCATAATTGGTTTTATGAAAGATGGAGGTGTAGCGACAAACGTCATGACATGTGCGATGGAAAATTTATCTCCTTCAAGATTTTAATGTTTTTCGGAAAACATTTGGAATTCTTGAAAATCATTGTGGCATGGAATGTGAGTGTCTTCATTCCTGCAATCAAACTTAGTACTAATCCTGCAATAAGATTTGCGAGATCATCGTAAAACAAAAAATGTGAGATTAAGTATGAAAGCGACAAATTAAAGAGATAAAAATTGTGTTTTACCTATTGTGTGCTTATTCCAATGTTGATTGCTGCTTGAAGTGACTTAAGAAAAAAAAATCATCGTAAGGCGTAAAAAAAACATGTTTGGAGATTATTGTTTTCAGGTAATGTCTTAGATCCACTTGCAACTTTGATTTTTATAATTTGTTTTCAATTTTTTTTTATATTTATTATTATATAACAAAACAAACTAAAATAAAATTATTTTTATTATTATAATTAAACAAAGCAAATAAAAGAAAATTAATATATATATATATATATTGTTATAGATATAGATATATTGTTATAACAAAACCAAGAAAAAAGATTATTTCTTTATTTTTATTTTAGTTAGTTTATATATCTATAATCTAACTAAAATAAAAATAAAGAAATAATCTTTTTTCTTGGTTTTGTTATAACAATATATCTATATCTATATATCTATATATATTTAATAGTTTTTCTTATTACAGTGAAATAGAAAACCAATTACACAGCTAGAAAGCATCCAAGTGATAAAATCCATAACACATCCCTATGCAGATCTTGTAAATCTCATGAGGGAACCCTTATCTCCGAGAGATATGCAACGATAAGGTTTCTAGCTGGCTGATCTTCAGTCTTTCTGTTTCAGCCTCTTCTAGATGTTTCCATCCTCATCCAATTGAAGAATATAGTGGTTGCTTTCTCAGAAGGAGATCCTAAAACCGATCTTGTAGCAGGTGGTTGTGCACAGATTCTCTTGGCCTAATTTTCTTAATCGGTTTCCCTTCTGGCGCGCTTGTGATTTTTACAAGTCATAGAGAGCATAAAACCATAGATGAATTTCCTTAGCCTTCCCTTCCTTTGGGTTATTCGTCCAGATTCACTAGCGAGGGATGATGCAAATGAGTTGTTGTATGGGTCGTTGTCTTCCGTGTAGTTGGTGGCAATCGATTTCAACTCCTTCAGTCATTCTCAGTCGATTTGTGGAAGATTCATCGACACAATTCAATGCCAGGATTACAAGGCTTTCAATGCCTGGAAGAATACTATTGTGTGAGTTTGATCCGAGTAGCAGGGGATCCACCAATTCGCTAACTAGCGCACTCATTCCACCCATATCCAAGGTGCTTTTAACTTCACGAACTATGTATTTTACTCATTCAATAGGTCGTCGTGTTGTTAATATTTCAAGTAATACGATGCCAAAACGGTGTGACGCACTGGATATCCACCATTCTACTCAAAGGAACCACCTTTCTTGAGAATGTCATCATCTGAAGCATAATTACTAGACTGAGTATAATAAAATCCTTTAATGGTGATGCCGTCGGACTCACTAGCGAGCGATGATGCAGATGAAGATGAGTTTTTGTATTGATTCCAGCCATCAAAATCTATCTACAAACTCCATCGCAAATGAATCAGGGTATTTCCCTTTCCTGCCAAGTTTGGCTCGCCAATAAGGATCTAAATGTGTTTTTACTTGAAGGATCACCACTATTAGTTTTTACCTATTCTTCAGTGTTTTGGACGTTCAACGATGAGGACATTCTAACTTGTGCTGGCTTAAGCTTGAAGCTTTACACTCTCCAATCAAATCAAAAAGCCGATGCACCTCATATTCAATTTTATGTTTCTCCAATTCTTCGAGTGGGATGTAGTATTTGGAAAGGCAGGTCTTTCCTTGTCTATTTTGAAGCAATATGAATCAGATCATGGTGCCTAAGAACGAACGGATCCATTTGTAGGGACAAGAAGACACGACATGTCTTCTCTCCTTGCCTTCGAATTTCAAGAGCTCCAAAATCCCCCCTGCTGTCCAGATAACTAGTTTCTGAATAACTTAGTTAGTATTCTCGAAATGTTTCTATGTGGGGCGTTTCCGGCAAATGTTCTGTTTTAGTTTTTATTATTATTTTTTATTTTTATATTTGTAAAGATTATGTTTTAATTTGCATTCCTAAATAAAAAATAAAATTAGAAGACTCGTTTAACACAGTTTCTTTTTTTTGAGTTTTTGTTTTAATTTTGTATTATTCCTAGATTAAAAAGAGAAATTTAAACAATTAAATAAATTTATTTGTTTAGCAAATGGAGATATATAATTTGAAATTGAAGCCGAACAATTGGATTGAGAATTTTTTCATTGTCAACAATTTATCATTCCTGAAACTTCATATTCATCCTATTTTATGATCCTCGTGATCGCACGAAGCGCGAAGGAGAGCATACTTATTCTAAAAACTTGAAAATAAAGTCCTACCTACATTACGCTAATTAAAAATTAGAGATTAGTTACGTGTAGTCAATTAGCCAATGTAAACATAAGCACAACAATAATAAGAATATGTTCACTGTGAATTTCACAAATGACAATCGAAAATATATATAACCGTATGAAATTAACTGTTGAAACTGTAATTTATGTAATTTAACAAAATAAAAAGAAAAATTGAATGGATCTAACCTCCTACTCGCTTGAAACCATCGTTCGATAAGGATTTTGTAGGTTCAATTTGTCTTGCTCAGATCATGTTGCAGCTCCTCATTGTCCTCCTCGACCTCCTGCTCGCATAATTGTTCTTCATTAAATGTGCAAAATCCCTCGAATGTTGATGCCTTGTTCGTTGTTGGAGGAGTAATTAATCCCTCGACTGTTGTCAATATCTCCTCTTTGTGAGAATAGGATATCCTGACCTTTGCAAGGATTTGAGTGAGTTGTTACAAGATTAAACTCATAGTTAAATCATCTTGTTAAAGAGATTCTTACAACACTCAAAACTAAAATCTAAATGAAAAACTTAAATAAAAGCACTCTTATTGAAACAAAAAACAATTACTCTTCACAGTTGCAGAAATCAAATGCTCTTGCTGAAGCAGTAAATCACACTTGCAGAAATTAAACACTTTTGCGAGAATTGAAATTCACACTTGTGGGAATTGAAATTCACACTTGCGGGAATTGAAATTCACACTTGCAGGAATTGAAATTCACACTTGCAGAAATCGAACAATCAAGGCTTTGGAGAAAACTCACTATAGTGGCCATGTAGGTTCGTAACTTTCATCTTATTGTTTCTCCTCCCCCAATCTGTATAATTAAAAACAACCTACCTACCTAGACCTCAATCCATTTAGCACTTCCCCAGCAATGGCGCCAAAATGTTGATGGTAAATATTGTCATTAAATAATTTCCCAATCATTTAATTGTCAACCTGAGGAGTTCGTAAACTTATGAAGCACAAGCATAGTATATGCAGGATTGAAGATAATTTAACCTAATCTAATGTTAAAGCTACAACTGAGATTGAATCTTTAAACTAATGCAGGAAGCTGAAACACACGACTTGGAATTGAATTGTTAAAACACACGGCTGAAATGAAATTGCGTAAATGAAATTAACTTGAAATGGAAACTTGCATCAAAGGAAAAAAACAACATGTGAAGAGCAACAAGACGACACATGTGATCTCACACCAACAGTAAATCAATCTCAAATTACATTACAAGAATCAAATGACAAATCATGAAACAATAATGAAAGCATGAATCAAACTAAGAATCCCTTTCTCCAATATTACGAAACCCAAACTCTACATACTAAGATTCATTACAGACTTCTACTTGAATCCTAATTACCCCCCCCCCGCCCCCCACCATGAAGACAAAGCACTCTCTTTTATACATGAGAGCCTTGAAGATAATATAACCATCTCATAATTACATATCCACTTTTCTCTCAACCAATTTCCCATTATTACAAAATATAATCCCTTCAAATGCTCTCACATATCTCTCATATATCTTGGATAAGATATGTCATCCATTCCCCATGATCTTCTTCTTGAAATAGGCTTGAATTATCTCCTCAAATCTTGAAATGGTGGAGGAAGTATTCGAGAAGTCCTTTTGTATTAATTCTTCACACATTCCTACACATTACACAGCTTACACATTTTTGAGATATATATGAAAACATGTTGATTTTCTAATATTTAATCACAAATTTCCTTTTAATACTAAAATGAATAAAGTGGAAAATAATAAGGTAAAACCCAAATGTATTTATGAAAATGATATCATGAAAGGTTAATGGGGCGATGAAATGTGAAGAGTGGTGAAGGGAAAGGTGGATGAAAATAGGAAATGTATGAGCCCCAACACTATGGACACTCACAAGTAGTGGAGAAACACTGCAGGGAAGTCAAACAACCTGTATGCTCAATTGTTTATCCCCATTTCGAACAAAACTTTGTGATTATGATTTTTCCCAGAAACTTCATGTTGATGTTCAAAGGAAATCAACTTCACATTTTCTAACTTTAGGAAAATTTGTTAGATCCCTAAATTTTTATGATTGGGATACTATGGATTCATATTGCAAGGAAAGGGCCTAAAGAATCCATTTGCATAAATTTTAAGGTATGGATCTTCATAATTTTGGCTTCATGTTAAAATAAAAATGTGAATGATTAAGTGTTGATCCAAGGAATCAATGGATTCACCCAGTGTGTCACCATTTGTTGTGCCTACAACAATCCCTCTAAGTTTTGAGAAAAACTTGGGGTCCCACCTTAATTTTTACTGATCTAGATATGTTTCTTTCTTTAACAAATTGACTATGATTTCTTATTGCATTGATACATTAGATGGTTAATCTAGACGATACTTTAATATTAACTTGTTTGGTTTTGACTTAACTCTTTTCTTGAGTTTTGTTCCCATTTTATCCTTGATTTCTTCCCTTTACTGAGTTCCATTGCTTTATTTTATTTTATTTTTGTTCCAACTCTCATAGCCACCAATTTCCAAATTGGGTATAATCTTCAAATCAAGCCTCCTTTCACTTTGTATACTATGTCATCCTCCTGATTTAAAAATCAACTTTGACTTTTGAATCGGGAATTACTTCACCTTTACTTATGCTTAGATTTTTTATTCTTCTTCTGTTTGGTTTTTCTTTATTGCTTCAAGCCTTTATCTACCTTTATTTGTAAATTGGTTCTCATGGCCTAATCAGGGACTTATTACACTAACACTAGTGTTAAGGAGTCTCAATTTTGGAATCAGCCCCAATCTTTGAATGAGACGCACCATATAGTTTTGAATTACTAATTTTCTTTGAGTTTCTTTTATTTTAATGTCACATATAAGTTTCGTACCCTAAGTGTCGCAAGTGTCATAAAGTGGTGTATGCACCTTGTTAAGTGTCACATGCGCTATCTCAAGTGTCATATTCACATTACCAAGTGTCACATTCACTTTTCTAAGTGTTGTAACCCTTTGACACCATATAAATATTTGTCACAATCCCTAAGTCATCTTCGAAGAAGAATCCCTATCATCTGACAGTCAAAACACACCTTTTTCTTGGAAATTTTGACTATTTTTGGGCATTTTAGAAGACTCGTGCTCCCCTACACATTCTTATGGAGAATCAGTGCTCCCCCTGCCATGTTAAGGGGTCTCCAATGATGCTCTATCTCTCACTAAGGGGGGATGCCAGTTTGGTTAGAGGGAAGTATGGGATCTTCCACCTTTTCCTAAGGGAGAACTCTGAATGGATGAGGTTGTTTTGGTCGACTCCTATACTATGGATCTATATTAGGATCAAATACCAACTTAAGGATCCATATCCTCAACCATTTTCCCTCATTATATGATGGTGGTTGTGCCTCTCGAGCCTATATATTGAAGGTATTTTCAAGGTGAAAGGGAGGAGTATTTCAGGTGTCAAACCTTTGATACTAAGAGAAGGAAATCCATTGAAGAATCAACATTTTGATTTCAAGGTTTTCATGTAAGGGTTGGACGAGGAGAACTTGGAGAAGGTTCTTCAGTGTCAAACATGGCTTGTAAGTGCTTGTAACTTGATTTCCAATTAATATTAACTTGGACTATTCCCTTCAAGTTCATGTGTTCTACATCTACATTTACTTGTTTATTGTTGTTTCAATCTTTGTAGATAGATTTTTTTTTATCTAATCATCTAGAGTATGAGGAATAGTTCCTTTGCTGGTCTTTGCAGGACTTCATTTGCATTGAGGATCTTGGAGATCAAGCCCAAGGATTGGATTAGTGAGGATGAACATCACAATACGGTATGCCACATTCTTCTTCTCTCTTGCTTGATTGGTTGATTTATATTTAAAGGGAACATAGAAATCATTTGTTTACTTTTTTATTTGGACCAAAGAAGGGGTCTTGGTCGAAAGGGGATCTTAGCATGTCCGTGGGGTAAGATTTCCCACAAAAAAAAAATTGTGATGCCATTGGGGATGGACTTTGACTAGTATTTCCTTTGTTTCATCTTGAATACTTCCTTGTGATTAGATATTTCTTGTTTGATGCTTCATTATGATATATTTTACCTTCCCTCTTATTTGTTGAAGAGTTTACATATCCATTGACTGAGTATCTGCTGAGTTTAGCTTGTGGAAGCCATGTTTTGTCTTTTTTAGAACTGGTAGTCACCTACAGTTGACACCAGGGCGCCACTATCCTAATTGGTGCTCCCCCTAAGCCTCCTAGGGGGAGAGATAACACCCTATTCCTTTGGTAACATGGGCGTTAATATCCTCTTCTAGTTGTTTTTGCTTGGTTTTCCCCTACTTTTCTCAGTCTTCTTTTAAGAGTCTTTTATCCCATAGTCTCTTTATTTCTCTTTGAATTTGTTTGCTTGATAGATTGACATCCATCACTCATTTAATTTCATTCTTTGATTTTGCAAACCTCTCCTAGTTATTATCCCCTTGGGTTAATAGGATCCCTTGGTTCTGCCTTTCAATTCTATGATCTTTGTCTCGCAAAGATTTTAGTTTGCTTGACTGTTTAGGAATTTTCATCAACTAGAGTTTGCAAAGGTTATTCGGTATTGAGCCCTTTTTTTCTTTGTTGAAACATCTCACTTTCAGAGTGACTAGGACTCTCTTGTTTACCACAACCCAATTTTGAATGATGTTTCTTGTTGCTCATGTTTTAAATATTTTCAAGAGTATTTGTTTTCTTTCTCTTTTACATCTTTGAGTCCACGATTGAACAAGTTATGTAACACTTTGTTTCTTTCAGTTCTCATCATTTTTCGAGTGTGCTTTGTTTGATTTATTTTTTTCCTCGTATTTCTTTGTGTAAAACATTGATCTCTCTAATGTCTCTTGAAAGTTAAGAAGCAATTTTTTTTGCATATCTCATTGCATATATAATCAAACAAAGAAGATTTTTGCATTCTTTAGGAAATTTGTTTTGGTGCATGTTTGGAAAAGACCTATTTTTTCATTTGCAATTTGGATTTCAAAAACATTGCTTGGTAGTTTGGCATCATCTTGATCCTATAAATTGAAAGTTGCATAAAATTTGAGTAATTGATTGTGTTAAGAAGAATAGAACTCCTCTCCTTCCCATACATATAATTCATTGAAAAGAATGAATTGCATCTCATTCCTTTTCATTCTATTGGATTCGAGTTTCTCACATGTTTAGTTTCTTCTCCATGAACCTATTGAGTAAAATACCTTAAAATAAAATACATGCTAATAAAATAAACTACAACATTTTTTGGTTTTAACATGCCAACAGTAGCATAAGATTAGGGTCTTTGGACTAGGAAAAGTGAGTAAATTTTCCAACACTACTAAACATACTATAGAGAACTAAAGAGTGAACAAATCCAACTTTCATATAAGAATAGATGGGAACCCCCTCTCACATAGGGGGATAAACAAGAGGTCGTTTGGGGAAGAGCAGTGAAGATTACCCCTCCAAATATTGAGCAATCATAGAAAAAACAACATATATTGGGGGTTATTCCTGAAGTTCCACTAACTCATTTGGTCTTTGTACTTCATGAAATCTAAATCTGTTGAGGGTCCTCTGGAGTTTATTGGTCCACTTGTCCTCAGTTCTTTGGAATAATTTCATACTTTGATATCTTTCCCATACGTTTGGTCTTGACTATCAATTGTACCTGCCCGAAGGTTGACTGTGAGTTGGTAACCTTATTGGCCTTTCCTAGGAATCTATAGAGGTGACTGTGGGGGGATTCCCATGGTACCTGGGGAATATTTCCTATCACACTTTCAGTACCCATGGAGGGTGATCCCATGAAATAAATGGTTTCTTTCACCAAGAAGGCTTTTTACGTGGAGGTTGAGGTAACTGCTTCTCATTTCTTCATTGGTGGATTGATATCCCGTCTTCGAAACATCCTTGAATCTATTGTTACTTGGTTGATTTTTTTTAGTTTTCTTAGGAGTGTGTTTATTTGATTTCTATAGTCGACCTTAAGATCAAATATTTCACAGTATATAAGGTATGGGTTCTAAAATTAAAGAATCTCAACCCAATTTTTCTTATGAGGGAATGATCGAATATCAAACTTCTGAGACCAAGAGTGTAGCTCCTAGAAGTAGACAACACATAGAAGAAACTATCACAACCTTCGTATAAATCCTTACATCTTATGTGAATCCTATTTTTAATGATCCACTCATCCTACCACTCTCTGATCCACCATCCATGAGATATTTTGATTCCTATTTTTCTTACAATTTACCACCTGGTTCAACCACTACACAATATTTTGGAATGAACCCAACATCTTTTGGTTTTTCTAAAAGACTTGGGATTTCATCTTTATCCACAACTCCTCTAGTTGATATTGTTGGTGCTTCCTCTTTATAGAGAACATCAATTTACTATGTAACCCCGACTCAACCACTTGAGAATAAATCTCCCTTCGTACATGGGTCAGGTAATATTCATGCTTCATTATTTCCACACATTTGCACACCAAGTGCTTTACTTGGTCATACCATCGATCAGATGGCCAGTATTCAAGTCATTCACACAACCATATTTACACAAGATACTCATCCTCCATATCAACCATCGCAAATGATTATACCTGTAACGCTCCCCCAGCCTTAATCCCACTCGGTCGGGCAAACACTACTGTGCGGAACAACATCATTCTCATACTTAATTAATAACATGCATTTAAATCAAATTAAACACATTTAACTCAGAGTAAACACAAGATTACTGCTAACATAAATAATCCCTGGCATTAACATTAATTTATATGCACAACATAATACATGATACATATAAGCATCACTGGCATGCAAAACATGATATTAAGCATAAGCTGATAGTTATCTTTGAAACCATGGTAATTCCACCAACTACGTGTAGGCCTTCCACGAACCTCCCATCCTTAGACCACACTTCTCATCACTCTCAGCAGTAGGTCACCCCCGAGCTGGGACTAAGCTCCACCCAAGGCAAGGAATCTTAGTCTAGGATGAGATTATAGGGAAAAATGCATAGAATAACCAGAAGGATTCTTCCCAGGATGCCTTCTTATGCCCACTACTAACAGACTCTCATTCCCCACATGCCTGTTCCACCTCGAAGTATACACCTTCACAAGAACAGTCCATCGGTGCTTCACCTCCCTCTCTGTGCCTTGGTAATAGGCCGGATCAGGAATTCTCAGAGCTCTGAAGCTGGTGTTGGACTCTCTCTGGGAGAAAACCACTTCCCAGCAGACTCTCTCACCTGGAGGGGATTTCTCATAGGCTTGACAACCTTCTTCTTCTACCACACCCTTCGAATCAATTCCAACCGGGTGAGGGAAACCACAACAACATCAAGCATTCATTTGACGCCAGGATGATGACCACAACAGAAAATGGGCATAGTCTCGCAAATGGCAACGACCAGACGCTAAAACACAGCATGCTCAAGAGATTATCCAGGTGTCGGGTTCTACAGAAGACACAAATCGGCTCACGGTTTACCAGTTACAGGATGCATGGCAGGAAATTATGGAGAGGTCAAGGATGGAGGCCAAACGCAGAGACCAGACGAGAATACACTGGACAATCATAGAGGTCTCATGGTTTTGGTTTTCAGTGTTGTGTGTGATATGCCCCGCTCATACGTAGAGGTCACACCATTTAGACAATGAACGACGGAATGGAGAACCCACCCACTCAAACGCAACTGTCCCTGGAAAGGATGGGAAGCGAACCCCCAACACGGCTCATTTCCTAGGTTAAATCGCATGCGCCTCGGTTGACACTTGTCACCCATGAAGCTCGTTCCTTCCCATTTGGAAGTCACTCATCCTTCCAAGGAACTTAGGATAAAACATCACATTCACATGCCTTTTGAAATAATATTAAAATATTATTCCTAAGGACTTAAGCCCCTAGGCTCAACACTTAGCCTCTCTTTCCAACCTTCCAGCCCCCCAATCCGTTACCCACTCTGTGGAAGCTTAGTCTCCCATCACTCATTCATCGTGGTCAGTCTACACGTAGCGGTGTTTATATTTTTTTATTGATGTTCTTCATGATTACATATACAAACGCAGGCTCTCGGCCTTAACACTTAGGCTCTCCAGCCTAATAACACATAAGCCCACCAGCTTATATAAACTTGGCTCACCAGCCTATAAAACATAATTACAATTCATAATGCAAGATTTACACTTCATAGACATGATTTACAACAGGGCTCATCCTTGAGGACATTACAATCCCCTCCCCTTATTTTTGCACCGTCCTCAGTGCAACTTACACTGCATCTGCAAGATTTTCAAAATTTTCAAAAAGATGCAAGTACTCTTCCCGCATAACATCTTCATGCTCCCATGTCGCGTCCTCAAGACCGTACCAGGTCCATTGGACCTTTACAATCCCTATAGCTCAATTCTGGAGATGTTTGTTTTTCCTGTCCAATATGCGCACATGATGCACTTGCAGGACACCTTCTTGTTCCACCTGAATCACATTCCAATCGATAACATGATTAGCATCTAGTATATATTTCTTAAGCAATGAAACATGAAACAAATTATGTACAGTCATAGATGCAAGTAATGCAAGCATATATGCAACTGGCCCAATCCTTTCCAGGATTTCAAATGGCCCACAAAATCTGGCTGCCAACTTGGCGCAACTTCCCAGCTTCAGGGAACTCCTGTTAGCTTTCACTTTCAGGAAAACATGATCACCCACTTTGAACTCTCTGTGGGTTCTGTTCTTATCAACACAACTTTTCTTCCTATCCTGGGTAGCTTTCAAATTCTGCTTATTTTTTATCATTTGGTCCTCCATCTCCTTAAGCAACTCTGGCCCAACTACTGCTCTATTAGCTGGATTATCCCAGCTTACTAGAGTATTTCACTTTCTTCCATAAAGTTCTTCAAATGGGCTCATCTTCAACGATGCATGATACCCATTGTTGTAGGTGAATTCTACCAAGTGCAGGTAGTCTTCCCATCTTGATGGTTTGTCCATCACATAGATTCTTAGTATGTATTCTATTACTCTGTTCACCCTCTCTCTCTGTCCATCAGACTCATGATGATAAGTTGTACTAAAGTTCAGATTCATTTTGAATCCTTTGAAAAATCCTTTCCAGAAATTTGAGGTGAATTTCAGGTCTCTGTCAGACACAATTGTTTTAGGAATTCTGTGCAATCATGCCACTTCCTTTATGAAAATATCATCAACATCTGCTACCTTGTGAGTAGTTTTCAGTGGAATAAAATGGGCATCTTTTGTAAGCTTTTCCACCACTACCATGATCGAATCATGCAACTTGGCTGTTCTGGGAAATCCTGTAATAAAATCCATTGTCACTACTTCCCACTTCCACTCAGGAATGGGTAAAGGTTGCAGCAACCCTGCTGGGTGCCCATTCTTAGCTTTAAATTTCTCGAACTCCATACATCTAGTGATGTATTCAATGATATCTCTCTTCATACCTGGCCAAAAGTAATGGCTCTTGACCACTGTTACTGTTTTCTGATATCCAGGGTGCCCTGCATAAGGCACATTATGCATCTCCTGAAAAATCATATGTTTCAATCACTGGACATTGGGTACAAAAATTCTGTGCTGGTACAACAGTATTCCATATGTATCCAATTTATAAATTTCCATCTTCTGTGGCATCTTACCCCGCTGTAGCTTGGCTACCGATTCTCTGTACTGCAGATCTACATTTGCAGCCTCCATAATTCTGCTTTTAATATCAGTCTGATACATGCTAATGGATGTAGCATGTAATTCATGCACCTTCCTACTGAGTGCATCAGCCACTTTATTCTCCTTTCCTTTGATATGCTTGATCCCAAAGTCGTATTCACACAAAAATTCCAGCCACCTACTTTGTCTAGCATTTAAGGTTGGTTGATCAAACAAATATTTCAGACCGTTGTGGTCTGTTCTCAATTCAAATCTCCTTCCCATGAGGTAATGTCTCCATTTCCTTAGAGCGTGAATGATTGCTGCCAACTCCAAATTGTGAGTGGCATAATTCTTTTCGTTCTCTTTCAGCTTCCTGGACTCATAACAGATTACAAATCCATTTTGGCTGAGAACCCCTCCCATTCGTTATTTGCATGCATCAGTGCATACTATGAAATCCACATTTGGATCTACAATTCCCAAGATTGGAGTGTTGGTTAACAGCTGCTTCAATCACTGGAAACTTTTCTCACACTTTTTAGTCCACTAAAACTTTTTCTCCTTCCTTTGCAAGGAAGTGATAGGTTGAGCTATCTTTGAGAACCCTACGATAAACCTTTTGTAATATCCCACTAGACCCATAAAGGATCTAACTTCTGCCAAATTCCTTGGCACTTACCTTTCTCTGATGGCCTCAACCTTCTTAGGATCCATGATGATCCCTTCTTCTGAAATAATGTGCCCCAAGTAATGGATCTGCCTTTGATAAAACGAGCATTTGCTCAACTTGGCATACAGTTAGTGTTCTCTCAACACTTGCAACACCATCCTCAGGTGTTGTTCATGCTTTTCCTCTGACTTGGAATACACCAAAATGTCATCCAGGAAGAGTATGCCAAACTTGTCTAGATAGTCCCTGAATACACCATTCATCAAGCACATAAAAACAACAAGTGCATTTGACAGCCCAAACGGTACCACTGTGAACTCGTAATGCCCATACCTTGTTCTAAAGGCGGTCTTGTTGATGTCTTCATCTTTTTTTCTTACCTGGTGATATCCCGATCTGAGATCTATCTTCGAAAATATTTTCGTACCTTTCAACTGATCGAAAAGATCATCGATCCTCGACAGAGGATACTTGTTCTTGACAGTTACTTTGTTCAACTATCTGAAATCAATGCACAGCCTCAACATCCCATCCTTCTTCTTCATGAATAGGACCAGGGCACCCCAAGGTGACACGCTTGGGTGAATGTACCCCTTCTTTAGAATCTCTTCAAGATGCAATTGCAACTCTTCCATCTCTGGCGTACTCATTCTATAAGGAGCTTTTGACACTGGAGATGCTCCAGGCATCAAATTTATAGAGAAGTTGATATCTCTCTTCGGAGGTAATCTAGGTACCTCCTGAAATATGTCTTCAAACTCTGTTAGTACCACATGGTCTCCAATATTTGAGACTTTATCTCTGGATGCTTCTTCCACATGGGTTGCAAACAATTGACAGCCTTTTCTGTAGCACTTCTTCAGCTGCATTGCTGAGATTTATCTAACAACCACAACTCTGGGAATCCTTAGACTGTTTTCTGATTCCCCTCCTCATCCAAGCATGTAAATTCCTTGTTACGACAGTCCAGGAGGGCATGGTGCTTCTCCAACCAGACCATCCCAATTAAACAGTCATAAGAGCCTAAAGGCATAATATTCAAATCGTCCTTCGTGCTCAGTCCATTCATGTCTACAGGATAGGACTTGACTAACTCCGTGACTTTCCTCTTGGTTCCTATAGCTAGCTGCACTACCCAAGACTTTTCATGTTTGCTTCTTATCAAATGAAAACTTTCTACCACTCTAGGGTCTATATAACTATGGCTAGCCCCTTAATCAACTAAAATAGTAAATGGTTGGTTTTTTATCATACATTCCACTTCAATCATGTGTGCCTAAAATTCAGCTTTCTTGTTGTCCAGGGATGCATAGATCCTTGGCATTCTACTACCCATGTCCTCCACTGTTTCAGCATGTTGAACATTATGGACAGCTCTTGCTTTGCCATTTTTATGGGGACAATCTCTGTACTTGTGGTTCTCTTTACAGCCCCAACACTGAATGGGTGTCTATATCAGTCTTTATTCTCCCATTTCAGCCATTCTCAGCTCTCTAAACGATGGATGTCCTTGAGGACTATTTCTGAAAAAGGGAGGTTTGTTTCCCTTCTTCCTTTGTTCTTTCTTAAGCTTCTTCTGGTCATCCCAAGCCTTCCAAAAGGTAGGCTTTTCTCTTTTTTTTTCATATAAGCATTTCGCTCTTCTTATTGTTTCTTCCATAGTCTTAGGATCATCATACTGAATCTTGTCACCAATGGGAGATGGCAGTCCACTCAGATACCTATGAATCTTGATAGCCTCATCTTTGATGAATGGAACATACTTCAGTAATTCCAAAAACCTTCGTTCGTATTCATCAATGGTCATGCTGCCCAGATTGAGTTCGAAGAACTCCTTCATCTTTTTGTCATAGTATCTTTTAGTCATGTATTTCCTCTCGAAATACCTCTTGAATTCCTTCCATGTGATATCTTTCTCTCTAATGTGCTGCACCTACACAAGATGATCCCACCACATGGATGCTTTTCCTTTTAGTTGGTACATCGCAATTCTTCCTTCTGCCTAAGAGGAATAATTCTGTAGTTGGAAATATTTCCTCATGCCAAGAAACCATGTTTCAACATCTTCCTCCTTCTTATGTTCTCCATCAAATGTAGGAGGCTTAATCTTGTTCATCCCCCCTTTCAATTCATCCACTCCAGATATTCAGTGATTTCTGGTAGGGGATGGGCTTGAACTACTGTGTGCTTCCTTATTGGAATGCTTTGGGGAGAGACGACGATGTTTGCTACCACTCCTTGATCTTATTTTTCTATCAGGGGTCCTGCGACTCCCTGTTTTGCTTGTGCCACTCTCCTTTTCCAATTTCCTTTCTATTCTTTCCAGATTCTTCAACATCTTTAAGTTGAATTCACCCTACCGATCCCTGATCCTCATGAGCTTTTGGCTATCGTCTCAGTGAGCCTGGGCTTCTCTCTGCAATCTTTCGATGATTTTCATCATATGTCCTTCCTTATCCATCTCTTTTCCATGCCCATTGGAGTTCGATCCTGTTAGCACCAATTCTTGCAAGCGGGGTGCTTTTCCCCGATTTAAAACCCTTGAAGTAAAATGCAAAGAAATGGGGTTTGAAAACCCATCAAATGCGTTCTAGTCCAAGGTCACAGCCATGAGCGCAATAAGAAATGCACAAAATCCATTTCGGAAGAAAAATGCAAGCAGGCGAGCGAGTAGTCTGATTTCAACGGCAAGGATCAATTGGCAAAGCATATCGGC
>JASDQU010100568.1:300453-329725 GCA_032191745.1 Picea mariana
TTGAAGTAAAATGCAAAGAAATGGGGTTTGAAAACCCATCAAATGCGTTCTAGTCCAAGGTCACAGCCATGAGCGCAATAAGAAATGCACAAAATCCATTTCGGAAGAAAAATGCAAGCAGGCGAGCGAGTAGTCTGATTTCAACGGCAAGGATCAATTGGCAAAGCATATCGGCAGTCGATGGGAAATCCCAGTTAACAGAGTTGCGCCGGGATTAGCGCAATGGATAGCGCCTATATTACAAATCTAGGTCGTACGATCCAGTCAGGACAGGTGGCAGCTGGTCAGCATTTCAGGGATCGACGTTTCGAGAGACAAGGGACCTCCCATTCACTGCAGCTAAAATTGTCGATCGGTGAAATGCCGAAGGAACCTTTGGAGCTGAGCCCACGGTCCTAGTGCTAGGTCACGTCAAGCGAGCCTGGGAATGAAGGCAACCCCCTTTTAAATAACAAATGTTATCTTGGTCGTTCAACTGAAGGACATGTGGCACACATCCGTGCTTTCACAGTTTAGTCGATCGGGATTTCAAGGAAGAAGCGCATCGTGAACTCCCAGTGCAAGAAATCCCAAAAGGATTAGGACCATTGATCAGGAGGACATGTGGCGCATGATATGAGCCATGGGTGGGGCCCTTCGAGATTTGCATAGTGTCAACATCGAAGACGTAATCTTAGCCATCCATACAAAAGGACGCATGGTGCGCGATCACATCAACATGTCGACATTTAGAAGTTCTAAGGGTAAGGGCTTCATATCTCAAAGCCCTGAACCCCGAAGCGTCGAAAGATCCTTTGAGGATAAGCATAGGGTCACGTCCCATGGTCACTGGAGGGAGTAGAAAAGGCTGTACATAGGGGGGAAAAAGTGCTGCGTTGAGTTTCATAAGGGGAGCACCATGTTCTCCAGATGCTGGTTCGACTTTATCTCAATCCTGATACCTGCTTGGAACGAATGAAGAAGAGAAGGAGTGGTTGAAACCTCGCCTCACCCATTAATTGCAAGGTATGGAGGTCCCGGCAGGAAGTTCGCCCGAGGTGGTCCTCTGTACTGGTTTTTTCCCACAGAAGCTATGCCGAGTCCTCGACTCCCTAGGGAAGTCTGCGCATGCTAATTCAACATTTAAGGTCTCAACTACCCCCTGGCGCGAGCCATGCAGAATTAAGGTGGCGTATGACAGAGGAGTGCAAGCCAGATTTGATTGAAGAGATGCCTCATCCCGAAATTCTAAGAGTCCTCTGATGGGTAAATGTTTAGGAGTATATATACTTAGTTTTGATATTTTTCAAAGGATCGATGGTAGAGCGAAGCTCCTGATTGTAAAGTTTTAACAGACACTCTAGTTCTCTGGTTATGCATCTGTATGTAAGGTTTCTTGTTTAATAATAGACAATTTTCTCACCCCATCTAGTTTTCATCTCATACTGAGGGAGTTCATGATTGACTAATTCACATGAATTATTGCAATTATGTTACGATAAAGGATTTATTGTTGCATTGTTGTATTCTTCGGTTTTCTACGTTTGAATGTAAGAAGATCTTGCGTTTATATGTTTTCTCCTACAGTCTATTAGAAACCTAATGTTTACGACAGACCTTTGTAGTTCTCTTATACAAGTCTTCCCCCTACTCACCCTTACTACAACTCACTGTCTGAAGTTTATCTAAGACCTCACTTGCCCATGCATGCCTGGCCTAGTTTCGGAGTTAGAACAACATTGTTTTGAGTTAACTTCCATTTGATCACCCCTTTTTATAAAAAAATCGTGACATAAATTGATGGGCGTCGGGCTCTGCTCCTGCTGCAATCTAGGAGTGACTTCTGATGCTAACATTTCTGGTGCCATTGCCGGGGATGAAGTTGAAAATTTTCCCCGGGATTGAACGACATTGAGCCTCTGATTCTAAAGGTGCATCAGACATCAGAGCCCTTAAAGATTGCTATTGTGCACTTGGCGACTCCGCTGTGGTGACTCCAAGGTTTCCACATCACTGTTTTAGTTGTGGCTACTTTAGCATGCCTGAAAGCTGACCCAGAGGAGCTTTCTCGAGAAAGTCTCAACAACTGCTTTCTTAGTCTGAGAACATTCCTGGGGTAACGACAATGTTAAGATCTGGCCTTTGATGGTGAACAAGGACCAGGCATATTCAAAGATGTAAATCTTTCACCTGGCAACTCCATGATTCAAGGATCAATTAGTGACTCCACTGGTTCGATATGGAGAAAATCTTAGCTCAAAGGTTTTCTTTCTGTGACTTTTCCCAGATAGTTGGTTTCCCTAATGCACTTCCGGATAGAGACATATGGAAAAATTTCCTCTCTGAATTTCACGCAAAGAGTTCGGAGGTACCAACTGAGCATTTACTAGACTTTCATGAGGTTATTCATCGACTTAATATCATGCATGAAGATGTCAAAATTAAGCTCTTCAGGTATTCCTTAAAGGGAGTTTCTCTTGATTGGTGTCGATCTCTTCCCACTGCAAGTATCCATTCTTTGACAAATTTTCATACAACTTTCAATTCATTTTGTAAAGATTACTATCCAACTGATTATTTGTATGAAAAATGTTGTGAGGAGTTTTCTTTGCTTTATGAAGCCTCTGCTGGCCCTGAAGACCATGTCCATGATAAAGCTTTTACTGTGGAGGAAAGCATTTGCCATGAAAAAATAGAGGTGTTGAATGATATTAATTGTGTTAGCCCTAGGATGGAAGCATCTGGCATTATTTCAGATGCACCTGTTCTTTTAGACGTTCATAAAGATCAACATGCCTCTTGTGAAAATTATGAGTTTATAGAGTAGATGTGGTCTATAGTAAATGGCTCACCTAGGTATCGGGTTGAAGCAGATGTTCCTAGAAACCCTGCTTATGATGACAAAGACCTTCTCATTTTTAAAGAGGGGTTAGTTGTGGAAGAGGATTTTTCTCTTTTCCTCCAGGGGGTTTCTCATGATATATTTTTACCTGGGATTAAAGAGAAAAATATTATGTATGAGCAGCCAGAAGCAGCAGGTCCCACTATCCTGGAAAGGAATATTTTTGATGGGACCACCGGTCTGGAAGAAGATCATAGGGATAAGGGTCAGCCCTTTTTTGGTGAATGTTATAGTGATGATGAGCAACAAGCTTATCCTACATTTGATCACTATAAAGACACTGACCAACGTGACAGTGAGCAGAGCCATCCCTTGGTTCCCATTTATGATGAATACGAATCTGATACAGGGGGAAGCCAAGAAGAAGAGGAAAATGAACCAGAAGAGCAACTGAGCACATATTTCATTTCAGAGCCAGTCAACGAGTAGCCACCACCTGGGAACAACAAGCCTATGTCAGTCATCCACTCACCTGTGCTTATCGGAGATATTCAACCACATGTGAGAAACTATGTAGCAGAGGAGGCTGTCTGCTTCCCATTTTCCAAAATTCACCACTCATTCTATGACCCTGTTAGCAAATACATGGAGTGGCATGTCCTTTATGCCTTGGAGCTTCCCTATTTCATATCAACTTCAGCCTGTGAGGAGAAGTTGAAGAGTGTAGCCATTCTGCTGTCATGGTTACACCATCTGTTGGTGACCATTGGTAGAAGGAAGGAGCTTCTATTCAGGAAGCTGCTTGGATGGCTATGGTGGAATTTTTCTTTTACCTAGCCCCATGTAAAGGATTTTATTAGCTTAGGACTGTACATAAATAAGCTCCTTGGAGCATCTATGTTTAGTTTTTTTGGTTTTTTACTTTTCGGCATATATTTCTCAGTAGGAGGTTTGAACTCGACTCCATAGCCCAACAACAAGGCACTGAAACTGCAAAATGAGTTCTTAGAGCTTCACAGGGACAACTCTATCCCCCATGGAGCCTAATGTTAGCACCAATTCTTGCAAGTGGGGTGCTTTTCCCCGATTTCAAACCCTTGATGTAAAATGCAAAGAAATGGGGTTTGAAAACCCATAAAATGTGTTCTAGTCCAAGGTCATGACCATGAGCGCAATAAGCAATGCACAAAAATCCATTTCGGAAGGAAAATGCAAGCAGGCGAGTGAGCAGTTTGATTTCAACGGCAAGGATCAATTGGCAAAGCAGATCGATGGTCGGTGGGGAATCCTAGTTAATAGAGTTGCGTCAAGATTAGCGAAATGGATAGTGCCTATATTACAAATCTGGGTCGTCCGATCTAGTCGGGACAGGTTGCAGCCAGTCAGCATTTCGGAGATCGACGTTTCGAGAGACAAGGGACCTCCCATTCACTGCAGCTGAAATTGCCAATCGGTGAAATGCCGAAGACACCTTTGGAGCTGAGTCCATGGTCCTAGTGTCAGGTCACGTCAAGCGAGCCTGGGAATGAAGGCAGCCCCCTTTTAAATAACAAATGCTATCTCGGTCATTCACCTGAAAGACACGCGGCTCACATTCGTGCTTTCGCAGTTTAGTCAATCGGGATTTCAAGGAAGAAGCGCATTGTGAACTCCCAGTGCAAGAAATCCCGAAAGGATTAGGACCATTGATCAAGAGGACATGTGGTACATGATATGAGCCACGGGTGAGGCCCTTCGGTATTTTCATAGTGTCAATGTCGAAGATGTAATCTTAGTCGTCCATCCAAAAAGACGTGTGGTGCATGATCACATCGACATGTCGGCATTCGGGAGTTCTAAGGGTAAGGGCTTCATATCTCAAAGCCCCGAACCCCGAAGCGCTGAAATATCCTTTGAGTATAAGCGTAGGGTCATGGCCCATGGTCAATGGAGGGACTAGAAAAGGCTGTACATAGGGGGGCAAAAGTGTCAAGTTGAGTTTCAGAAGGGGAGCACCATGTTCTCTAGATGCTAGTTCGACTTGATCTCAATCCTGATATCTGCTTGGAACGAATGAAGAAGAGAGGGGGTGGTTGAAACCTTGCCTCACCCATTAATTGCAAGGTATGGAGGTCCTGGAAGGAAGTCCGCCCGAGGTGGTCCTCTGTACTAGTTTTTTCCCACAGAATCCAT
Organism: Picea mariana; assembly: GCA_032191745.1. Lineage (NCBI taxonomy): Eukaryota > Viridiplantae > Streptophyta > Pinopsida > Pinales > Pinaceae > Picea > Picea mariana. The sequence continues at coordinate 305,447 of JASDQU010100568.1, forward strand.
GCCGAGTCCTCGACTCCCTAGGGAAGTCTGCGCATGCTAATTCAGCATTTAAGGGCTCAGCTACCCCCTGGCGCGAGCCATGCAGAATTAAGGTGGCATATGACAGAGGAGTGCAGGCCAGATTTGATTGAAGAGACGCCTCATCCCGAAAGTCTAGGAGGCCTCTGATGGGAAAATGTTTAGGAGTATATATACTTAGTTTTGATATTTTTCAAAGGATTGATGGTAGAGCGAAGCTCCCGATTGTAAATTTTTAACAGACACTCTAGTTCTCTAGTTATGCATATGTATGTAAGATTTCTTGTTTAATAACAGACAGTTTTCTCACCCCGTCTAGTTTTCATCTCATACTGAGGGAGTTCATGATTTACTGATTCACATGAATTATTGCAATTGTGTTACGATAAAGGATTTATTGTTCCATTGTTGTATTCTCTGATTTTCTACATTTGAATGTAAGAAGATCTTGCATTTAGATGTTTTCTTCTACAGTCTGTTAGAAACCCGATGTTTACGATAGACCTTTGCATTTCTCTTATACAAGTCTTCCCCCTAATCACCCTTACTACAACTCACTGTCTGAAGTTTATCTAATACCTCACTTGCCCATGCATGCCTGACCTAGTTTCGGAGTTAGAACAACATTGTTTGAGTTAACTTCCATTCGATCACCCCTTTTTATAAACAAATCGTGACATAAACTGATGGGCGTCGGGCTCTGCTCCTGCTGCAATCCAAAAGTGACTTCTGACACTAACAGATCCTTCGACTCTCAAGTTGACATCCCTTCCTTCTCTTTTATTCTCTGAATTGTAGGCAATCAACACCTCTTCCATTTCTATGCTCGGCGTCGATTCGTGACTGTCCTGACACTCGTTGAAATTTGCACACACAACGTGCAGTAAACCGAATTTTTTTAGGCCTTAACCCCTTAATAAAACTACAACATTCATAAACCAACGTGAATAAGAAAACGTTTTGATTCCATGAATTTTCTGAGCTCTGTTCGGCTCTATAAATTTCGAATGATAGCCCCCTCTTTCTTAGTCCCTAACCATTGCGATCACGTGTCGTGACCAAACGCTAGACCACTAGGTTCTACCCAGATTTTCGGCCTTCAGAAATTTTTAAGGCACACAAAACTATCTCCCGGAGTTCCGATTACTGAATTCACGAAATTGGGTGGATCAATGGTCTATGTTTACTCATCCTCCAAAGAATGAAATCCACTGTGGTCTTTCCGTCATCAAGGTTTTTTGGATTTTTGGATTTTGGGATTTCGGAGTTTCGGGGTTTCGAGTTTCGGGGTTTCGGGTTTCGGGGTTTTGGTCCCGAAGGTTCTCGCACTCGCTTCCCTCTCCAGCTCCTGACTCCCAAACTTCTGGCCTCTCTCCCTCTGGGCCCACAACACAACTGTCACTATCCATAGTGTTGACATGTGGTGTACTTAAGAAGGTCCATGTTACCTTTAGCGACACCATCAAGTCCCACCATGCTCACTTTTATTTTCGACCCACTGGCATGTGGTACACACCCATGTGTACACTTCCATCTCAATGACGTCAACTTGACCCACTACTTCGGATCTTTAGGATTTCGTGATTTCGGGCTTTGAGAGTTTGTGCATCAGCACAATCCACTTCTCCCGACAGCTGAACTCATGAAATGCCGAAATTCTTCCTGGACAATTAACGATCCAGATCTCTCCTTGATCAATGGTTGTGATCTAATTGTGAATTCATGTTTTCATGAATTCTCATGAACTTTCCCTTTGACCTTTTCAATTCACGAGTCAGCGAAAGGTTGATCACTCTCCACGTGTCCTTTCAGATGGACGGTCCTGACGAATTTGGGATTTTGCGTATCACGATTTCCACACTCCTGTGCAATTCCAAAGGGTTTTAAGCCTTGTGCATGTTCTCCAGATCTGATGGTCGTGAGGGTTCTCCTTTCCTCCTGAACAAATCCAATGGCTCCAACACTTCTGGTGTGGAGTTCTCTCTCTCCATGGTCAATTACCATGTCGGCTACAGTTTAATCCGTCGCTACTCCTCCTGAGCTTCTTAACACATACAAGTAACTCCTTGGCCCTCAGATACATTCTGAGGTATGAAATTAGTCCTCCAGACACAATTTCTTCTCAAAACCTCGGTCCAAAGACCACTTATTCGGCCCATCCGGGCTCAACGTTGAAACTAGGCTATGATACCAAGCTGTAATGCTCCCTCGGCCTTAATCCCACTCGGCCAGGTAAATGCTACTGTGTGGAACAACATCATTCTCATACTTAATTAATAACATGCATTTAAATCAAATTAAACACATTTAACTCAGAGTAAACACAAGATTATAGATAACATAAATAATCCCTCGCATTAACAGTAATTCATATGCACAACAAAATACATGATACATATAAGCATCACAGGCATGCAAAACATGATATTAAGCATAAGTTGATACTTATCTTTGAAACCGTGGTAATTCCACCAACTACGTGTAGGCTTTCCACAAACCTCCCAGCCTTATATCATGTTTCTCATCACTCTTAGAAGTAGGTCACCCCCGAGCTGGGACTAAGCTCCACCCAAGGCAAGGAATCCTAGTCTAGGCTGAGGTTACAGGGAAAACTGCATAAAATAACCGGAAGAATTCTTCCCAGGATGCCTTCTTACACCTACTACTAACAGACTCTCATTCCCCACATGCATGTTTCACCTCGGAGTATACACCTTCACAAGCATATTCCATTGGTGCTTCACCTCCCTCTCTGGGCCTTAGCAACATGCCGGATCAAGAATTCTCAGAGCTCTAAAGCTAGTGCTAGACTCTCTCTGGGAGAAAACCACTTCCCAACAGACTCTCTCACCTAAAGGGGGTTGCTCAAAGGCCTAACAACCTGATGCTTCTACCACACCCTTCAACTAAATTCCAACTAGGTGAGGGAAACCGCAACAACATCAAGCACTCAGTTGACGCTAGGATGATGACCATAAGAGAAAATGAGAATAGTTCCACAAATGGCAATGACCAGACGCTAAAACACAACACGCTCAGAAGATTATCCAAGTGTCAGGTTCTACAGAAGACACAAATCGGCTCACGGTTTACCAGTTACAGGATACGTGGTAGGAAATTATGCAGAGGTCAAGGATGGAGGCCAAACGCAGAGACCAGATGGGAATATACCAGACAATCACAGAGGTCTCATGGTTTAGGTTTTCGGTGTTGTGTGTGATATGCCCCGCTCAGACGTAGAGGTCACACCATTTAGACAACGAACGATAGAATGGAGAACCCACCCACTCAGACGCAACCATCCCTGGAAAGGATGGGAAGCGAACCCCCAACACGGCTCATTCCCTGGGTTAAATTGCATGCACCTAGGTTGACACTTGTCACCCATGAAGCTCGTTCCTTCCCATTTGGAAGTCACTCGTCCTTCCAAGGAACTTAGGATAAAACATCACATTCACATGGCTTTTGGAATAATATTAAAATATTATTCCCAAGGACTTAATCCCCTAGGATCAACACTTAGCCTCTCTTTCCAACCTTCTACAACCCCAATCCCTTACCCACTCTGTGGAAGCTTAGTCCCCCATCACTCATTCATCGTGGTCGGTCTGCACGCAACGGTGTTTATATTTTTTTATTAATGTTCTGCATGATTACATATACAAAAGCAGGCTCTCGACCTTAACACTTAGGCTCTCCGGCCTAATAACACATAAGCCCACCAGCTTATATAAACTTGTCTCACCAGCCTATAAAACATAATTACAATTCATAATGCAAGCTTTACACTTCATAGACATGATTTACAACAGGGCTCGGCCTTGGGGACATTACAACACCTTTCATTGGAGTTCAATATTCAATGGGAGGAAAACCTTTAGCTGGGGGGAACCTTCAATTGGAGGGAAATTTTTCACTAGGGGAAAGCTACATGGTTACAACATCAAAAATCCAGGGGGAAAGTTGCTCTTGTAAGTCCTTATATCTCTACTACCATTCTCATGTATCATGGAAAACCATTTCCTGGATTTTCTAATCCTTTGTGGGGTCAACCTAATCTGGCAGGCATTCCTCAGCAAGGAAATTTTCCCTATCAATCCATAAACCCAATGATTCCAATGCAATAGTCCCTTCAATCACAATAAATGGGAGGAACATTAGGTCAATATCAGTACATAGGAGGTCCATATGTTCAATCACAGTACATGAGTGGACAACTAGGACAACCACCATACATAGGTGGACAATCAAGACAACCACCTTACATGGGTGGACAACTTGGGAAACCACCATATATGGCAGGACCATTTAGTTTTTCCATCTACTGCAACCTGGATATGGTCCTACTGGTATTCCCATTTCATATGGTTACTACCAGTACCCAAATTCTAACTAACAGCTTCCATTCTTGGCTACGTTAGATCTATCTTGTTTGACAAATGATCCCATTCAACATGCCCTATTTTGGCCTCCCATCCCTGCCAAATTACCATCAAACATCCCGAAATTCGACAGAAAATCTAGGGAATATCCTAACAATAATTTTATGAATTTCCATTTATGGTTTTCTTCAAACTATTTGATAGACGAATCCATTTGTTTGAGGAATTTTTAGAGAACACTTATAGGTGCAACAACAAAATGGTATATTGAGCTGTTGTGTAACTCCTTTGTTGACTTTAATTATGTTTCAATGGATTTCCTAACACATTTTCAATTTCCTATATGGTATGAGACTAGTATAGATATTTTGACCTCACTCTGAAAATCCTCTTCCACCCACATTTTTGATCATATTCATGAGTGGAGTGTTGATTAAATGGGTTGGTTGTCATTGATGTCAACCCTTGAAGAAATTTCGGTAGCAAATTCCAGCAGCACAATGGTTTGGGTAATGGAACCAAGTTTGTTTGATGGATAATGGTATGAGTTTTGAGATATTTGTAGGTAAGACTATGCCATATGGATAATACATGTCATTCCATTTCCGATGGTATGTGGAACGTCACATAACTCCTTGGGGTTAGAGAGTTATGGCCATGTGAAGTTGGAAAACCCTCATGAGTCATCTAGAAGCCCCTAAAAGTCAAAGTGTTTGCAAAAGAAACTATTTAAATAATAAAGTTAATGGAGAAATCCCTAAAACAAGGAAAGTGGAATGCTACATGAAAGTATAAATAACAGGCAAGGCTCTCTCATTTAATCACACTTGAACACGCTGAATATATTTTGTTGTGTGAGGCTTATTGCAAGTACTCATTGATACATCTGAAGTTGCGAAAGTCTGAGGTAGTATGAAGGGTTGACAACGAAATTCTCAAAATTACAACGAATGCTAAAAAACCCTATTTTCTTAGGCGTACGCAGGCTGACAGTGTATTAGGGTGTGTACATGTTGGTAAAGACATAGAAACTTGAGAAGATGAAGATGCAAAGGTTATAGATTCTGATATCAAGCTCCCATGAAGGTCTACAGTGCTCAGATACATCATATCTATCCATTGGTTCAAAAGGTATGTCTTATTTCTATGAATAGTTGGATTTTGATGCATGCATGAGAAATGATTATGGAGATTTGAGGATTATCCCTAGAAATACTAGTGAATGCATGGGATATTCTGTGTAAGTCAGATCTACAGAAATACAGTGCTGGTATATTTATCATTGATACATCTTGTTGAGGCACATATTGTATTTCTTGGCATATGGCTAAGGGTTTTTGTGGTATTTGGTTGAGATCTTGTATTGGTTGATGTATTGAGAGGCTGAATATCAGAAAGGGTTTGAAGTCTAGATCATGTGAGGGTTATTATACTTATTTATAATTACACACACTTTTGGCACATTACTAGAGAGAGATATGTATGAGGATGCATGCACAGGGTATAGATACAGTCTGGATGCAATGACAGGTTACATATCGATGTGAAAGAAGTTACACAGGGTCATAAGTTTTCAGAAGAAAGAAAACCCTAGTTTTCAGAAAGCATACGCAGGTTGCATAATAGTTTGGTCGCATACATACGCAGGTTGCATAACAGATAGGGCATGTACATACATGTGCTGCAACACTACATGTCGCGTTCCTGTTGTATTTTTTTGATACATGTTCAGTTCAGGTACAGATTGATTACAAGGAAGTTGTACAGGTTGGTTGCAAGTCAATGGTACATATTGATACAAATGTATAGTGGTATATCTGACAGTGATAGTTTGAAAATGTTTCCATCATTCTACTTCTACTTCAGGGAGGTTGGATGGGGCAAGGACACGTGGTTGTAGTCAAAGAAATTAGGGGGTTGTATCCTCCTTCTGGTTGTAGCTAGAGAATTGGGGAGTTGGAGCTTCCCTTAGGTAGTGACCTAAAAAACTAGGGGGTTGGAGCCTCCTTCCAGTTGCATCTGGAAAAAAAATGAAGTTGGTGCTTCCAATGAATTTAATTCTTCAATACATATAAGAAAAACCATTATGTGGTTTTTTCCCGCTTTGAGTTTCCACGTAATAACATTGGAGTACCGTGTATGTGTGTGATTTCTCATTTTTTCATTGTTTATTTACTCTGTAACTATTGCATGATAATGCTACATTGATATAACACTTGCATTTTTGGTGAAAAGGGATTAAATTTCTCTATTATCAATTCACCCCCCCCCCCCNNNTGGAGTCGACGAAGACAATTAATTAAAGCTTCAATTTTGGACCAACTCCTCATGGATTGGTTTACAAATTTTCTCTTTCATTCTATTTCCTGTGATGTTGCTATGGGAAGTGTTGTTACTGAGGAGAAAGCCATGATTCATGCTCAATAATTGGATTTGGCATATTCCTAGTCCGACACACCTCGTCCATCGAACGACCCGACAAGACCTACTCTGGAACCAGGTTCTATTTCAAACACCATAATTACTTCTGCTGCTTCTCGAACCTCCAAGGTGAATGAATTTAAATCCACTTCATCTTAGAAACCAGGAGGTAAGAATAAAAACAAGAATAAATCCAAGAAATCTTCTAACCAACAGGATACTACAAAGACTGTTGATACTCAACCGAATAGGAAGGCTAAGTTTCCTTGCATGATTTGTGAGGAAGACCACTACATGAAAGAATACCCTCATCGTGAGGTATTTACTAAATTTATGAAGGGTACCTCCCAATCGGTTCAACAACAACATTTGGTTGCACAAAATCCCTCCCCTCCACAAGGGGGTAATGCAGGTCATTCTCACCATGGGGATGCTTCCTCGAGAACCTATGAGGTGTATATGTTTAATGAGATTAATGTAATGACTCAATAAAATACTTATGGCACTACTCCAAGTGATCAAGATAATGTAAATTCTATCGATCATCCCTCGACATCCACTCCTCCTCCATATTCATCTCCTCTTCAGATTGAGAAGCCAATTTCTGACCCAGTGTTGTGCCCACCCAAGAGAACAATTTGAAAAGAGACATTTAATCCAAGTGCTTGCGCCATCCAAAACTACAATATTGTTGAATATTTTGTGCAAGTGCCTTATGCTATGTTAGCCCTCGAAGTTCTAAAGCTATGTCCAATTCAACGTAGCACCTTGTTGTAAACTATCGAGGCTATGGATCCAGAGGAATCAAATATGATTACATTTAATATGGATTATTTTAAGGAGAGGCTCTCACACCACCTAGCATTCCAAATTCAAATTTTGGTTGGTGGAAATTACATCCATCATACTGTTTTGGATGAGTGAGCCTCCACTTTTTTTAGGTATTTACTCTACTGGAGAGCCCTTGGTTCTCCTAAACATACCCCATCTCCTACCACCCTGAAATCGTTTGATGGACGTGGTTTCCAACCTCACAGACTCTTGTAATATTTTGTTGAGACATTAAAGGGTAACATTTTTTCGGTCGATATCAAAGTAGTTGATGCGCCCCTGGATCACAATTTGTTACTTGGTCGTAGTTGGTTCTATGCGATGACTGTCATCGCATCTTTGGTGTTTCATATTTTACAATTTCCTCATCAAGGAAAAATTATCATTGTTGATCAAATTGACTATATAACTCCATATCTCCACAATTTTGTAGCGAATAATGTCCCTTTTCTAGGAAATTCTATTCTTGAGAGTGTAGGAGTAGTTCTTATTAAGGATTCCTCACTCATGGGGATTTTTCCTTTGCCCACTCCTGGCACCCCGCAAGTTTCCATGCTAAATATAATTTCAACTCAAGTGAAACAATCACTAGAATCACTTGATCCTTTGTTAGCACCTGGTCTTCACGAGCATAGTTCTTTTCCTGTGTCAAGCTCATTAAATAATGAAACAAACACTTATGAGCATAGTTCATTATCTCTGTTGAGCTCATTAAAAAATGAAACAGAATCTTATGGGCATATTTCATTGTCTCTTTCAAGATCATTAAAAAATGAAACATACCCCCCTCCATTAGAATCAAGTCTCATTCTAGATCTAGTACTTGAACCTTCTTTTCCTCCACCTAGTGAAAATATTCCTATTAGTAACCAGAAACCTAAATGAGGAAATAAGACAAGTCGCCAAAGAAAATTACGCTTGGGGGGGAGGTCTCCATCCTTTGGACATCAAGTTGGAGAAAAGACACTAGCTTCTACCATGCAGGCTGGGGGAAAAATACAATTAGAGAGACACATGGCTAGGAGTGATCCTCGCTTGAGGGTCGTTCCCATCGTAACATAGTAGTATTTTATAGAACAAGCTTAGTATTTTTTCTTTCTCATGCTCATAAATACATGAAAATAGGTTACCAAGATCAATATGTGTTCTATTGTGTCCTCATTAATACATGAGAATAGGTTACCGAGTACACTTTTATCTCTTTTTCGGGCTAGTAAAAGATATACAAAAAAGGAACTCTTTGGAGTTTCCTTTAAGCTCTTTTTAGACTCCCTAAACATGAAAAGATTGTCGAGTGAGCTTGCTTCCTTTCACACCCATTAAAAGTTTTGAAAGAGAATATTTCAAGTGGTATTTTATCTCTTTTTTGGCCTTGTGAGACTAATTACGGAAAATGAATACTCTAGTCAAGCATGACTAGAAGAGTTATCCCCTTTGTTGTTTCACTTTTTTAGGGCTCGGGAGACTAAATTTATGAAAAATTCATCCACGGAGTCATCTTTAAGTTCTTTTCAGACTCTCTAATTGTGAAAAACCACCGAGTTTACCTTCTTTGGGATCGTGAAATTATCCATTGAGGGACCTATGTGAGTCCAATCTCCAGGAACCATACAGGACCGAACCCCTCTTTTTTTAGGTTCGTTAAATATATGTCAAGGGACTCATCGAATATGAGTTATAGCAAGCATTTGTTATCCTCCTCAATCTTGTTAAAAAAAAAGAGATAATAACCAATCATGGTGGGGGGGGAACTGAAGTAAGTGGGTAAATGTTTTTGGAATCCATTATGGAAGATATTATTTCTCCCTTGAACATGGAACCTTTTTGCATCTCGCCTTACAGTTGGGTAATCTGCTTGTCTCTGATTCATACCAATTCCATGTGTCGTTATACTTTTTTGTTCCATTCGAAAAGTGTTCCTATTACCATCACATTATGTTCTTGGTACTCGTCAATTCAATGTTGCCAAGTCATTTGTCCTGCCTCACAATGTTCAAGGGAAGTTTCACTTCATATCATCCATCTACAGTATTACCAGTTTCCATTTCTTGTGTCATTCCATACTCATTTATTCCACCATCTTACATCACTTTCCTATGTAAGTTTATGTCTATGATGGGGGATACATCATGTCCCTCCTTAGATGAGTCTTTTCCTATCGACTTCAACAAATTATCCAAGAATTAGACTTAGAAACTAGTTAGTACCTTGGGACTTGCATGCCTTAATGGAAGGCCTCCTCACTTCTGACAGTAGGTTTAATCCATCGGCCTCTGATCGGATGATTCGACGAATGTTTGACCTCATCTCATTTATTCACATTCACTGGAATGTACTAAGGGTACCTTGGGAATCATTGTCATCATTGGTTATGTCCTTCACATTTTTTAATGATATACCTCAATGACCGGTAATCCAGTGGTTTCTACCATGCTCAACATCAATACATTTACTCACATGGTTAGATTTGTATCGTTTCGTGATTGGGATGAAGACCCTGGGTTGGGTGCTCACCATGTTATGTGCTTTTCCTAGGATGCGATGGATATCATTTGAGCATGTAAAATATTTATGTACAATCACCATGCTAGAAATCTTACTAATATATATATTGTCACATAGATCCACATTGTATTGATCTATGGCTATGTTTTTTCATCTTGTAGCTCCACTGTGTATTTTTCGTGGCTACGATCAATTCATGTCATGGAGGTAGAATCCGAATTGCATATATTGTGGTCGTATATAGTCAATATTCTCATGGATCCATAGTGTATTGGTCAACGACCATGATTTGAGTCAACTCATATTCCTAGCATATGTATGCTTTCCTCAAGAATGAAACATATATTTATACTCATTGATGCTTGTTTGCAGCTTATGTCATGTTTTCCTACTCCAACACCCTTGCATTGAATAATTTGTAAAGTGTTACGACCATCAATTTCTCTTCTGACCTCACACTTTAGGAGGCATATGTTACACGTCAAAATGTCACACTTAAGTGTTGCACCCTAAGTGTCGTAAGTGTCACAAAGTGATGTATGCACCTTGTTAAGTGTCGAATGCACTGTCTCAAGTGTCGTATGCACCTTACCAAGTATCGAATTCAATTTTATAAGTGTCACAACCCATTGACACCATATAAACATTCATCAAAATCCCTAAGTCATGTTGGAAGAACAATCCCTATCATTTGACAGTCAAAACACACCTTTTTCTTGGAAATTTCGACCATTTTTTGGCATTTTAGAAGGGTGGCACTCCCCTACCTATTCTTAGAGAGCACTAGTGATCCGCCTGCCATGTTAAGGGGGATACAATGACGCTCTGTCTCTCACTAATAGGGGGTTCCAATGACTTTATGTCTCTCACTACGAGTGGGCACCAATTTGGTTAGAGGGAAATATGGGATCTTCCACCTTTTCCTAAGGGCCAACTTCAAATGGATGAGGTTGTTTTGGTCGACTCCTATACTATGGCTCTATCTTAGGATCAACTCCCAACTTAAGGAGCCATATCCTCAACCATTTTCCCTCATTATCTCATGGTGGTTGTGCCTCTCAAGCCTATATATTGAAGGTATTTCCAAGGTGAAAGGGAGGAAGATTTCAGGTGTCAAACCTTTGATCCTAAGAGAAGGAAATCCATTGAAGAATCAAAATTTTGATTTCAAGGTTTTGATGTAAGGGATGGATGAGGAGAACTTGGAGAAGTTGCTTCAATTTCAAACATGGCTTGTAAGTTCTTGTAACTTTTTTTCCAATTAATATTAACATGGCCTATTCCCTTCAAGTTCATGTGTTCTACATCTACATTTACTTGTCTATTTTCATTTCAATCTCGTAGATATATTTTTTTTATCTAATCATCTAGAGTCGGAGGAAGAGATTCTTTGTTGGTATTTGCACGAATTCATTTGCATTGAGGAGCTTAGAGATCAAGCCCAAGGATTGGAGCAACGAGGAGGAACATTGCATTAAGGTATGCCACATTCTTCTTCTCTCTTACTTGATTGGTTGAGTTATATTTAAAGGGAAAGTAGCAACCATTTGTTTAATTCTTTATTTAGACCAAATAAGGGGTCTTGGTCCAAAGGGGAGCTTATCCTGTTCGTGGGGTAATATTTCTCACAACAATGCAAGCTTCTTTTTCCAAGTTCAAACCTGCATTAGGAGTTTATGATAAAGATTCAAGAATGCATCCTGGCTAATTAAACATGTAACTTAAATTAGGGTCAATATTCTAGTTTTTTTGTTTAATTTAATATTCTAAGTTAATCATGTATGCCCTTTTGGTTGTGCTAAAATTTTGTAGGAAATTCTATATATCCTCCAAGAGACATGGGAAAAGGTAGAGATACACTTAGGAAATATGGGTTGTAGGTCAATCATAGTTGATTGTCATACTAGAAGATCCTAAGGAAATAATACTAGTCAATGTGGAAGATGGTGGAACTGTACAAGAATAAGTAGAGTGGAAAGAAGAACAGGTAGTTGGAGGAGAAGAAATACTAATAGAAAATTATAGACCCAATGACCAAATTCCTCAATTCATTGAATATGTCTTCAAAGTGAAAAAAGAATTGAACCTATTGAGGATTGGGTGTAACTTGATACAAAACAAATAAACAAAACTGCAGATAATTGAAGAGGAATAAATTTCAAAGATAATAGTTGGAATCTAAAGACACGGTTATGGAACTTAATCACATCGCATTGTGATCATAACGAAACAATTCATGTTGAACATGTTTTCATATGTTCACTTCATGATCTTGTACACTTGTACTTGTTGATAATGACCCATCGAGTATGTTATTTATAGATTCAATATCTAACCATCTTCCTTGGAATTGAGAAGATATTTTCCTGGTTAGAGTTGAATTTGTGAAACTCATGATGTCTAGTTGACTCGACAAGGATGCTCAACCTGATCGTCCATGCATCCAAATCATAGTCGATTTCTGGACTTGTCAATCCACTGACCGACTATCCTCAACTATTGGTCATCTGTTAGACCGACATGATTGTCAACTACTCGACTGACTGATGCAGATATCAGGTCGATCTCTCAACTGAATGTTTCCATTTGTTGGTTGACTTCCCGACCAACTGATTCCAGGAGAAGTGTGATGAACCATCTGGAACTGAGGTTCCAACACCCCCCCATAAACACACAACTCTGGATATTTAGAATGTGAAATTAATTCAGTAGGGAACTCCCCATAATTTCACATTCTTGAATCATAAGCATCGTATGGATCTTGATAAAATTCACTTCAGATAACATCTTAATGAATATATCAACTATCTAATCATCTATTCTACAATAGACAAGAGAGACAATGTTCTCATGAACCAACTACCTCAAATAGTGAGCATGGAGCTAAACATGTTTCATATTACTATGGGAAATAGGTTTGTCAACAAATTGAATGGCACTATGTTTGTCATGTAAAGTGTAGTCGAGGTTTTTACAGGAATTCCAAGTTCACCCAAGAGTTGGTGAATCCATATGGTCTTTGTACCTACATGAGTGGAGCCACAATATTATGCTTTTTTAGTTGACAAGGATACTACCTTATGTTTCTTGCATAACCAAACCAGCATTCCAATGCTGAAGTGAAACACATAGACAAAAGTGGAGTTCAAATCATCACTGTCTCCTACCCATTTGGAGTCATTGAAGCTGATCAATGAATCTGCACTTTGACAATACTTTATACTAATATGAGTGGTACACTTAAGATAAGAAAAAAATATTTTGACTGTTTCTAGTGGATTTATATGGGATCCTACATGAAACAAGGAACCACACTAACAACAAAAGAAATGCTACGTCAACTGTGAGTAAGATAAATAATATTGTCGACCAATTATCGATAAAGAGTAGCATCGACTTTGGGAGTTTGACAAGTTTTTCTCAGCTTAAATCCAGATTGAAAAGGAGTAGAATGGGTCTGAAAATATTCCATCTTAAAATGTGTCAAAATATCCATTACATATTTTTATTGAGAAATGAAAAAACCATCAAGTAATGGTAATACTTGGAGACCCAAAAACTAATGTAGAATACCAAGATATTTCATGTCAAAGGAGTCAACAAGTTGTTTCTTCAATCTAAGAATGAGATCAATTTTATTTCCAGTTATTACAAGGTCATAAACATACATAGCAATAATCGAAGTGTTTATGTGAGTATGGAGTACATATAGGCTATGATCAGATTCACAAAGTTTGAAACCGAGTCGCCAAACCAAATTATAATATGTCACAAAGCCAGGAGGTTGTTTTAGATAGGTCACCATGAAGAAAGGAACTCTTCACATCCATATTATGGATCTACCATCCAAATTGACAAGCAAGGGAGACAATCAATCAAACAGATTTCAACTTTGCAATAGGGGAAAAGTTATTAGTGTAGTCGATGCCTTATTATTGAGAAAAACCTTTTGAAACCAAGCGATATTTATGATGCCCAAAAACACCTTCATAGGTAAATTTGGTCTTGTATGTTGGAAATTTAGTTGTCATTGATGTCAACCCTAGAATAATTCCAGAAGCCACAGAAGCCCCTAGAAGTAATGGGTTATTTCAACCCTAGAAGAAGTCTAGAAGCCTCTAGAAGTAATGGGTGTATTTGAAGAAGTCTCCAAAGTGGTCCCCTTGTGCATTATCTTTAATTATATCCCTCACGGGAAGATACTTTGAAAAAGTATACAATATGCCCTAAAAATATGGCCAAGATATTAAGTGGTTAAGAAGCTCCGAAGGTGCGGTCATGAAGCCCAAAGTTGATTGGAGAAAAAGGGTATGAAGGACATTGTAATTTCATACAAAACCACCATATATTGGTAGTCCTCATCATGCCATTTCCAACATTAGGTGGCATTCCACGTGGTTCCTCACGGTTGAGAAGTTATGCCCTCTTAAAGATGAAATCCCCGAAGTATGGTCAAAGAAGTTACAAGTTGGCCCTAAATTCAAGTAAACGAGGTACTTTGAAAAGTATAAATAAACATTAAGAACCTCTCATTTTCATTATTCGATCTTGTTATCTCTTAGCACAATATTGGGAGCAAATTTTAGAGTTAATATGAAGTGAAGAAGGGTGAAATTCCAAGGGAAGATGAAGTCTTGTGATGATGTGATTTAAGGTATGTTTTTTAAAGGTCATCTTACCATTTTCGCTATAACTTTTTTTCTAGAATGCATCATATAGAGAATTTTGGATTTTGTTGAGAAGACATATCGAGTTACAATTGGTAACAATTTCATCATGTAGGTTTTTTTACTTTTGGAGATACACTCTATGGAAGATAAGGTTTTTGACTAGTCCTATGACAAGTCTCAAACATGTGTTCTGAGTAAAACAATCATAACTTATTCATAGAGGATCCAAATTCTATGAGACCAATTGCATTTGAAAAATCATACGATATTTAGTATTCAATGTGTTATTTTCAAAATAATTTATCAAATATTGAGTGTGTGGAATGTTGTACAAGTTCTATGTCCAAAATAGGATAAAATTCAAGAAGGTCTTCCATTTTCTCTATACATCCTTTTTAGTGATGAATCAAGGAGATAAACTTGGAGGAATTTCAAATAAGATATCAAATAATATTGGGTAAAAGTTTCATACCTTTGAAGTTGGAAAATATACATACTAGTCAGAATATTGAAGACATGTTAACAAAGGTAGTAACCAGGGATAAACTGAGCTCTTGCTCAGTTTCAGTTGGTCTTCAATCATGAACGTGAAGATGATAAATTTACAGGTCCAAGGTGGAGTAAAGTCCATCAGGTACAATAGCAATGGAGTTGTTGTGATTAGTCTCCAAGTGGGAGATTGTTGGTTGTGGAGCCTGATTATATTCATGATTCAGAGATTTGTTTCAGCAGTGCTTGGACCCCATTCCATAACAGGGGGTGTGGAGGGGATCCCCCCCACATAGACCCCCCATTAGGGAATGGGATCAAATCATGGATGAAAAAACCCTCTGAATCAGGAAGATAATCATGCCCCACAACCAACAATATCCCACTTGTCAATTGATCACAACAACTCCACTGTTGATGTTCCTGCTAGATTACACTCCACCTTGGACCTGGAAAATTTCTCATCTTCACCTTAATGCTTGAAGACTAACTGAAACATAGCAGGAACTCAATTTCTCCCTGGTTAATACCTTTGTTAACATGTCTACAGAATTCTGACTAGTATGTATCTTTTCCAACTTCAAATGTCCATCTTCCAAGACAGTTCATATGAAATGGTACATGAGATGTATATGCTTAGTATTTGAATGGAAGGTTTAGATATTTGAAATATGAATGACACTCTCATTGTCACAGTATAACCTGCTATTATCTTACTTCTTTACCAATTCCTCCATAAACCTCTATAACCAAATCATTGGTTTACTAGCCTCTGTAGCAACAACATACTTTGATTTTGTTGTTGGAAGTGCAACAACCTTTTATAGTTTTGAAATCTAACTTAATGTTGTTCCACCTACAGTAAAAACATACCCCGTGGTTCTCCTCATGCTATATTTATCACCTGCCATATTTGAATCAACATATCCTTGTAGAATAGTGTCTGAACCTCCAAAACATAATGCATGAGTAGTAGTACCACTCAAATACCTCAGAATCCACTTTACTTCCTCCCAATTTTATTTACTTGGATTTTTCATATACCTACTCATAACTCCCACTGCATGTGAAATATCGGGTCTTGTGCAAACCATCACATACATCAAGCTACCAACTGTTGATGAATAAGGGACCCTGGACATGTATTTTATCTCCTCCTTTTTCTGAGGACACATTTCCTTAGTTAATTTGAAATGGCTGGACAAAGGTGTACTAACTGGTTTTTCATTCTACATTCTAAACCTCTCCAACACCTTCTCTATGTAATCACCCTGAGACAATGTCAATTTGCAATTTTTTTGTCTCTTGTTATTCTCATACCAGGGATTTTCTTTGAATAACCCTAATCCTTCATCGCAAATGAATTAGATAATTTCTTCTTGAGCACATTTATATCCTACATATTAGACCCTGCAACAAGCATGTCATCTACATACAATATCAACATAATATAGCTTCCATTTTCTATCCTTTTAAAATAAAATAAAAATGATCAAAATGACATCTACTATAACCTTGTTCTATCATAAACCTGTCAAACTTCAAATACCACTGCCTTGGAGCTTGCTTTAGGCCATAAAATCTATTCTTCAACCTGCATACCAAATTCTTCTTTCCTTTGACCTCATACCCCTATGATGCTACATATAAATCTCTTCCTCCAAATCCCCATGGAGAAAAGTTTTTCTTACATCTAACTGTTCAATATGCAAATCTTCTACTGCCACAAGACTTAAAATAGTCCTAATTGAATTCATCTTAACAACAAGAGAAAATATTTCATCAAAATATATACCTTTCTTTTGTGCAAATCCATTTACAACAAGTCTATCCTTGTACTGTTTTTTCCCTTCATCTTCTTCCTTCAACCTATAAACCCATTTATTTTGCAATGCTTTTTTTTCTTTCTTTTTTCTGCAGGCAACTGAACCAAGTCCCAATTCTAGTTATTTACCAAGGAATCCATTTCCTCTTTCATGCCTTTCTCCCAATTATTTTTAGTGTCTACCTGCATTGCCTCTTCATAACATTGTGGTTCACCAGAGTCAATCAATAATAAATAATACAATAAGGGAGAGTATCTTTCAGGGGGTGTACTTAACCAGGTAGATATTCTAACAACACTTGCAGGAGTTTAAAGTACCTGGTTCTCCTGTTGTTGTACATTTTTATTTTCTTATGCCTTTGGAATTTATTTTTCATTGATCTCATCAAGCATTGTGTATTCTGTTTTTTCTTTTTTGTGTTTCTTTCCCTGCAACTGATCTTTGTACATAACCTTCTCATTGAATATGACATCTCTACTCCTAATGATTTTTTTATTTTCATAATCCCATAAGCGATGACAAAAATCATTAACATTGTATCCAATAAAGGTACACTTCTTGGAGTTTTCCTCAAGCTTTGTTCTATTTTCCTTATCAATATGGACAAATAATTCACAACCAAAAGTCTTCAAAAATTAATAGTTATCCTTTTATCTGTCCATACCTCCTCTAGAATGCCACCTGTTATAACCCTAATTTTCACCAGACATACTTACCTGACATCAGGCCATCTCATATACCTTCTTTGCCAAGCCAATACTGAACAAATCTTCTTAAAAACACCCTTTTTAAAGGCCCACATGCCCTGCTCCACTACAACCCGCATGTACAAGCTAGCTGGCCCATTATAGGCCGCGTGTACCTACAAAAGCACAAAAAATGGAAAGTTGCTAACGGAACACACAATTTTGGGTAAGTTAACTAAAACTTCCGACCATGCATGGCCAGTCATTCAACTAAATACCTAGATCCTTCTAGCCTATAAAATAAGGGGTAGGGGTCCCATTTGAAAGGAGGAAAAAGCATAGTAAAGAAACTCTACCCGAATTCGTATTCCCCTTTGCCCAATATTCTGCAACCATTTTGTGATTTCAACAAAGAAGAGAAGCAATGTGTTAGCAGTTGGTGCACAATAAAAGAGGAGCCCATGACCAGATTCGTGGAGCAATGGTTGACTTCATCATTGTAAGTTTCTTTAGTGAAGTTAATAATAAAGAAGTACTTTTCCCRTCCCACCATATGAGGTTTTCATTGTTTATTGCATACATGTTGATTAAATATCTAACCCATTAATCCATAGATCAAATGCATGTGGAGCTCTTTGTTTGTCTTTTGTGAATGTTGTTCAGCCTTGGGAGGAGAGTTGCAGTCAAAGAGAGACCAAGCGTGAACATGGATCGATACCAAACACCGGAAATAAGGTATGTTCACTTGATCTTCTTAACTGTGTATTTGCTTAAGAATAATGGGGATTAGGTCTGGGATGATGGTAAAAAGTAAGAATCTTTAGGTTTTTTTGCATGCATGATAAAACCCTAAGTGCTAGTCCGTAGGGGGATTTCCCACTCACAACACCACCATCCAAAGAACTTGAAGGTCCTTTTTTTTTATCAAGTAAACAATATTATCTACAAGATCTTCCCAAAAATGTAAGGGAAACCTTGCATGCAATCTCATACTCCTTGTGCACTCCATGATTGTCCTATTCATCCTTTCTGACACACCATTTTCTTGTGGTGTGCATGGATCTATTTTCTCTCTACAAATCCCATGGTATGAACAATAATCATCAAAATATTTGTTGAAATATTCACCTCCATTTTCTAATCTGGGACACTTCAACCTTTTTCCTGTCTCATTCTCAACCGAATATTTCCATTTCTTAAAAGTGTCAAAACATCATATTTTTTTTTAATGCAATAAACCCAAGTTTTTCTAGTTGCATCATCAATAAAAGTAATATAATAACGAGAGCCACCAAGAGATGATACCTGAGTTGGTCCCCATACATATATATGCACAATCTCTAACCTTTCACTCTTATTTTCTTTTCCAACTCTGAGAAATATGACTCTCTTCTGTTTTCCATAAACATAGTGCTCACAGAAATCCAAATCAATTTGTTTAAGATTTGGCAACAAATTCCTTTTGTGAAGTATCTACATTCCATTCTCACTCATGTGTCCAATCCTATGATTCCAAGGTGGTGTATCCACTCCTATAGAATCTAAAGAAATATAATAATTAGTATTACCGGTACATAAATACAATGTACCTACCTTCTCTCCTTTTTCTATCACCGGTGATCCTTTGGTGACCTTCCACACCTTATCTATAAATATGGATACACAACCTTCACTTTCCAACTTCCCTGTTGAAATTACATTTTTCCTTAGATCTAGAACATGTCTTACCTCTTTCAACAACCATTGGTTTACATTCTTTTTCTTTATTTGTACCTTTCCCATTCCAACAATTTTGCACGGTGCATCATCACCTAAATGAACCTGTCCAAAATCACCTTGAACATAATCTAGAAAAACAATCCTATGGGGTATGGCATGAAATGAAGCCCATGATTCTACTACCCAAGACTCAAAAATATTATCTACAGAAAGAATCAAAGAATCTTGTAACACATCACCTGTTACATTTGCTTCCTGATTTTTCTCCTGTTGTCCATCTCTTTCTTTCTTTGGATATCTGCAGTCTTTCTTTAGATGTCCTTTCTTTCAACAATTACAACAGTCTATTTTTCCTAGTCTGGTTTTGGATCTTCCCTTTCTATAATTCCCATGGTTCCATGAGCCCTTTGCTGTATCCTTTTGTCTTCCCCTATTCTCCATGATTAATGCATTTACCTGATGTCTCACGTGTGTTTTCCCGTCGCATTTCCTCACTAAGTATAACATCAAAAATATCATTAAATTTTAGAGTGTTTGAACCATAGACAAAGTTACTTACAACCATGACCAAGCCATTCCAAATTTATAGAAATGAGCACAAGATTAGAAGAGCCATGACCTCATCATCAAATTCCACTTTTATAGAACTTATCTGATTAGTAACCGTATTAAATTCATTTAAATGATATTCAATAGACCCACCTTATGATATATTCATATTAAATAATCACTTCATTAGAAATACCTTATTATATGCCGAGGGTTTTTCATAAATTTTAGCCAATGCATCCATCAGTTCCTTCATTGTCTTCTCTTTTTGAAATATTGAAATCCACTGATGCTTCCAAGCTCATCTGTATTGTTCCTAGTGCCTTTATGTAAAGCACCTCCCATTCTTCATCCTTCATGGTCATTGACTTCTTTGATATTCCTCCCAATGGTAGGAATAGATCCTTCTGATATCAATAATATTCTATCTGCATCTTCCATAACTGGTAGTTTTGGTCGTTAAATTTCTCATCCCTAAACTTTCCATCTTCCGCCATTTCTCCCACTCGAACCAAGAACCATCTTTTCCTGCAAGTTACCTTTCTCTCTGATACCAGTTGTTAGAAAAAATAGGATCGTTGAGCAATAAAAATAAGAATAATTATGAAATAAAACACAAAAGATACACAATACAATAGAGACATAGATATATGTGGTTCACCCAGTGTCCATTACGTCCACTAGATAAATTTCCAGGTCCTTCCTTTTTATTATGCAACAAAATAAATGGATACAACCTACAACACACCTTATTTAACTTCGTCTTCTTTCTCTTACAACATCCTCTGTCAGAATGAAATAATCACACTCATACACAACTGTAATACAATTCCCTCATAAAAGAAGGTTTCCTTCTAGGGAAAAAAACCCTAACATAACTTCTACTGTCATATCTGTGACCTTATAATGAATGATCCATATTGAGTACGAAATTACAATATTTTACAAGGCAATTTTTCCCAATATTTCACTTCGGGGGTGCTGCCCCCGAATCCCCCACCAAGAGGGGGCTAACAAAATTTTTGTCACCCCCCCTTGGACCCCCCTGAAAATAGTTGTGGGGGGGAAATCCCCCCTACAACGCCCCGTTAGGGAATGGAGTCCAAGAATGGTTGAAACAAACCTATGAATAAGGAACATAACCATGCTCCACAACCAACATATTCATTACAGGTATGGAGTTATACTTGTCGGAAGTTAGGGTCTGTGACTAATATAGAAACTAGTCTCAAATAAGTGTTCAAGATAAATTTAAGAACTCATGTTGGGGTTTGTATGTGGACCCGGTTTCTAAGTGGACCCGATTTGATGATGCTGAAGTTGAGGTAGGTATGATGAGCATAGATATAATGCACTAGGTTGTTACATGATTAAAGGTATTTCTTTATATGTGTTTTTTAGGTTTCTATATTGATGTTATGGTATATTATTGAGGCATATCTTAGATATTATTTGACACATGAATAGAGACACATGTTGGTTATTTTTGGCATATAATTTAAGGAATATATTTGATACATGGTTTATGGTTTATCATGGATGTTATGGCACTCGCTTCAGGCATATATTTGGCACATGGTTTGAGGCATATCTTAGTGATGTTGGGCATATGTTATGAGAGATGTTCTTAGTGATCTTGGCATATGGTTTATGTGAATGTATCTAGTTTTGATGATGATGATGTATCAATATCATTAAAAATTACAGTGGCAGGTTGATTATCAGTGACAATGACAGGTTGATTATCAGTGACAGTGATAGGTTGATTATCAGTGACAATTTTAGTGACATGTTGAGTCTCCATTTATATTTCAGGGAGGAAAGAATGGGAAAGGAAAGGGGGTTGTAGCGTCCTTTCGGTTGGAGCCAAAGAATATAGAGAGGTGGATCTTCCTTTAGTTTGGATCCTATAAATCATGGGCTTGGAGATTCCTTTCAGTTGGAGATGGAGAATCCAGGGAGTTTTATCTTCCTTCAAGTTGGAGCCTGTAAACTAGGGGGTTGGCACCTCCTTCCAGTTGGTGCTATATAATTTTGAACGTTGGTTCTTCCTATGATTGTAATGTTATTATATATAAGAAATTGTTATGTGGTTTTCGCCTATTTGGGTTTCCACATAAAATTATTGTGTATTGTGTATTGTGTATTGTGTATTGTGTATCTGTGGTTATATGTTATGCATTGTTGAATGGTATTGTTCATCATATTTTGAATGTAATGTTAAGTGATAAATTGTTGATAAGTTGATGATTACATGTTTTGATTAAAAGTGGTAAAAAGTGATCAATATTTATTCAGCCCCCCTCTCAGTATTAGTGAATATTCCAACAATTGGTATCATATCAGGTCCTTCAGAAACATTCTAACCACTGGAAGGTAGATAATGGAGTGCATTGATAATGGAACGCCAATGTTTGATTTTCATGACTATGAGATATGGAGCCATAGGATGAGAGTAGTTTTACAAGAACATGGAATTGATGTTTGAAACGTATTTGTTAACAGATACACCGCTTAAAATAAACCTTTGAAGACTATAGCCAAGAAGGAGTTAAAAAGAAACAAAAAAATAGCAATGGATGTTATCCTAGATGGATTACATGATTTCGTAAAATTCAAAGCAGGACAATGTTCATCAACCAAAGAGATTTGTAATAAGCTACATAATATATACTTTAAGGAATTTCCTCTTTTCATGGAGTCAAAACATGTAGATAAAGATAAATAATATGTTTATATAGAACAAGAAGAAATAAGCTCATCATGTCACACAAATTTAGAAGAAGAAGAAGGTGAAGTAGACCTTGAAGAAGAACTAATCAAAGCCTTAAATGAGGTAAAAAGAGAAAGGAAGATAATGCTAAGCCCTAATATTGGCTCATTACCCCTTATTTGGGGCATATTACATTAGTAATGTTATTTTATTTATGTCGCCTTTATTCCATTAATTGTAACTATACCTCCTAGTCTCCTATATATACCAAGGAGACATTTTCATTTGAAATCATCTAGGAATTGTACATTTATGCGGGCATAAGGAGGTTTCCCCCTCGAAGAGGCTTATTATCTAAATTTCTCTCTTTTTCAAGGCGTTGAGTACTTATTCTGAGGTTTTTCTATGCTATATTGATATTTGGTTCTTAACATATGGTCTTAGAGCTCAAGGTCTTGGGGTTTCGCTGCTACATCTGAGACACCTTGGAATTTTTGCTATAAATGTTTTTCTACAGTGTTTTCGAAGGAATGGCTTGGAGGATATTTATTATACGAATCAAGGTACGTTGGGTTAAAATTTCATCTCCTGCGGCCTTATAATTTTGGAGACACAACCTGCGCAACATAGGGTTCTGGAATCATCCTGAACTGAGTCATTGCGGAATTTTCTCTATAATTTTTTTTATGTAACGTTTCAGACCCTTAACTCCAAAGGATATTCACAAAAATTAGTAAGTTATCTGTGTTAATAATTTTAGCTTTTGGTTCGTATTACATTTGTAGATACACCCTGTGGAAGATAGGGTATCTGACTAGTCCTATTGACTAGTCTCAAGAAGGTGTTCCAGGTAAAACAATAATAACTTCTTCCTAGAGTATCCAAATTGAGTGAGACGGGTTGCATTGGATAATGGACAGTCTTTAGTATTTCTGGTACGAGTTTCATAATTTTATTTCAATTATTTTGTGTGGGGCATGCTATACAAGTGACATCTCCCAGAAAGGCCAAAAATCAGCAAGTTGTGGGGAAGTTATTGTAAATTTCACTTGGCACATCCAATTTTGATCAGACCTGTGGCATTGTAGAGAAGAAATATCATAGAACTACAAAAAATAAAGTTGCATACCCAAAAGGGCTGAAACTTTGGAGATACAATAGAATAAATATTGTCTAGAAGAACCACCTCAAAATCAAGGTTCAAAAGTGATACTTGGCCAACATGCCACCCAAAAATGGAACTTCTACACCAAATAAGCCTCCAGATAATCCTACATGGACTCTTGATGAAGGTGAAGAGATGCATAGGGACATAAATGATTTACAAAGGAAGACAATAACAAAAGATGAACTACAAGAGATGATGGAGGGTTTAAAAGGGGAGATCATGGAAGGATTGAAAAATTTCATAATAGAGAGGACACCTGAAAGTGAAAATGTATCCCATGAAATTCATGATGAGGACACAAG